>OY986435.1:146171699-146286699 GCA_963920525.1 Dichetophora obliterata | reverse complement strand
TAAATAAAGTTTAATAATTTTGTTCTTTACACTTTCTACACCTGGAGATATTGCACTTTTATTATTAATTTTGTATGGCAGTTGATCAAAGAGCGTGGCAGATCTTGATGAATATTTTATATGATAATAATGTGAATGTATTTAATAAAAAATAGTTCACTTCTTTTTCTAATAATTTTTACAACTCGAGATGTTTTGTTTCGTCAATAAAAAAATTAGTTAGCTTTGTTTCTACATTTTCTACAACTCGAGATATTGCAATTTTATTGTACATTTTGTATGTTTACAAAATTTGTGTGGCGTTTTAAATTTATGAAATAATGATACATGCTAAATTTAATGTACATATATTGATTGCTTCTATTTTTCCCCTCATCCTATAGACCTTGTTACACTCTGCGTTGTAGGCAATCTGCCTTGGATCGACGTAGTAGTTTTAAAATGTTTTGTCGAAAAGAATATAAAGCGGACTCCCTCAAAATTTAAAATTAAATAATATTAGTATAATTTATATTATCGGGCTTCGTAGTCTAGTAAAGAGTGCGCTAGACTATCAATTGGTTTGGATCCGGGTTCGAGCATAATTCTTTTCGCTTTTTTTGTTCTTTACTACATTAAAAAATTATGGAAGCAAAACATCCAAAACTAAATTGTAGAAAATGTGGAATTAAAGGACAAGAAGAACTAAAGACTGGAAATGCTTGTCGAGGTTAAGGCATAACACTAGTCTCGGTTATAAGCAATTCAAATTGTCTTTCACGTTTGTTCCGCCTAATCGATAATTCACGTATGGTTCCAATCAATCCTTCCTCTAATAATCTCTCCCTTTTCCTTTCAGATCAAAGATCAAATTTTGTTTGTTTAAGGCACATGACTTGGTTTTTTAATCATTTTTTTTTAAAAATAGATAAAAACAAAGAAATTTTAACTTTAAGTTGTAATTATTATTTCATTTTTCTAAAATATTTCAAAGAACTCATTTTGGACCTAATATGCATTAAGTCAAAAAGTATAATGTTATTTAAAATAGAAACATAAAAATATTCTTAAGAAAATTGATTTCATTTGCTTATTAAATAGTTTAAATTCACTAAATAAAAAAAAATTATAAAATGTATTAGTTTTAGCAAGTGCAAAGTTCAACTTTGTACTCTCCACATATGTTGGAATCGCATGTCTTGCAAGCAGTCTTTGTCATTCGTCCTTTTGTATGAGTACTCAATATTATATACTATAACTAGGCAGGTATAACAAGACAAAGTTATGTTTGGGTTGAATGTGCTCTCTTTCTAAGTGTCCAGAACTGTCAAAATGAGACCGCAAGGCATGACAAGTAAAATTTTTTTAACTTTTTCCAGTCTAAGAGAAGTTGAGACATAATAAGGGTTCTAGATTATGGAGGCATATTCAAGTCTCAACCTCACAAACGCAGTAAACAACATTTTAAGAATATATGAATCCAAAAACTCTTTACTGTTACTACTAATAAAAGCAAGTAAAGAGTAGGCCTTGGCTATAAGAAAATTAACATGATCAATAAAAGTGACTTTAGTATCAAAGATAACCCCAAATCACGATATAAAAAAACAGATTGAGTTATTTTGCTATACAGATAATAAGAATTACTTGTTGCATTTAAAGAAAGTTAAGAAAGTGTTAGATGAAAGCATTTAGAAAAATTTGAAGGAAGACCATTAGCTACACACCAAGTCAATATTCTTAAAATATCACCTTGCAAATCAGCAACATCTGCTGAACAAAATATTTTCTTAAATAATTTTAGGTCATCCGCATAGAGGAGAAAGCATGAGTTTCTTAATCATTTAGATAAATAATTTATAAAAGGAATGAACAGAAGTGGTCTAAGGATGCTACCCTGAGTAACACCTGAGGTTGCGTCAAAAATTTATGAATTAAAATTATTTATACAGACTAACAGCCATATTCTGGCAAATTAACAAATTGTTAACCAGTATTTTGAATATTTTTATGTGTTTGTTGTAATTTTTTGATTTCAAAACAAAATTTTGATAAAAATTGTTAACCGCTTTTCAGTTATTGACAATTTCATTAAAAAATTTTGATTTTGGAGCTTTAAATTTTGTTTTGAAAACAACAAACACATAGAAATATTCAAAATACTGGTTAACAATTTGTAAATTTGCCAGAATAGGGCTGTAAACATGTCCTGTCCGATAAATAAGACTTTATCCACCCCAAAAAAGTTGAATGGAATCCTATCTTTCGTAGTTTTCAGAGTAACAATTTATGATAAACACTGTCGAACGCCTTGGAAAAATTGGTATAAATTGCGTCAGCTGGGTTGCCAAATGCAAATGATGATACACAGAAGTCCGAGAAAATAGCCAGGTTTGAAACCGTTGACCGCCCAGCAACAAAGCAATGTTGTTTAGGGCAGATGTAGCGTTTAATAAAAAAACTTAATTTCAATTTCCAAAAAGCTAGAACCAGCCTTGACAACAGGGCTAACAGAGGAAATTTTTCAACACTTAAAAAAATTTCCTTCAGATAGAAATTTATTAAAGATACTAGCTGAAACCCGGCGCGTTGCTGCCACTCTCCTTTGTCAAACGCCCATAAAATGTTATCAGCATATCTAAATTGAGGTCAAATACTGAATTCCGAGACTGTGTGACCTATATCCACAAAGCTTTTCGATATAACAAATTTAGGTTGTATAGGAAGTGCCACGCCCTCTTGATCACCGCTCATAGAATGTAATCAATTAAACCGCATGTGTACATGGAGGTCGAATACAGAATTCCAAAACTGTGCGACATATAACTCCAAAACTATTCGATAGCACAAATTTGGGTTGTATAGGAGGTGCCACTCCCTTTTTCCCTACTCCCATAAAATTTTACCAATGAAACTGCATGCATAAATTTAGGTCGAATACTGAATTCCGAGGCTTAGTTACCTATAACTCCAAAGCTATTCGATATCGCAAATTTGGGTTAAGTTGGAGGTGTCACGCTTCTCCCCCTCCCCTCCCCCCCACGAAAAACTCTAAAAAAATTTATCAGTAAATCTGCATGCGTAAATTTTGGTCGAATACTGAATTCTGACGCTGTGCGACCTATAACTTCAATCATATTCGATATCGCAAATTTACGTTATATGGGAGTGCCACTCCCATAAAATTAAATCAATGAAACTGCATGTGTATATTGAGGTCGAATACTGAATTCCGGCGTTGTGCGACCTTTAACTCCAAAACTATTTGATAGCACATAGTTGGGTTGTATGGGAAGTGCCACTCCCCTTTGCCCTACGCCCATTAAATGTAAGTAATGAAAGTGCATGTATTACTTTAGGTCGAATACCGAATTCTTAAGCTGTCAACCTATAACTTCAAAGCAATTCGATATCGCAAATTTGGGTTGTAAGGGTGATGTCACGCCTCCCTGTCCAACGCTCATAAAATAAAATCATTGAAACTGCATGTGTAAATTAAGGTCAAAAACTTAATTCCAAAGCTTTGCGGCCTATAACTTCAAAGCTATTCGATATCGCGAATTTGGGTTGTATGGTAGGTGCCCCTCCCCCTTGTCCAACTCGGTACGTCTAAATACCGAATTTCTAAGCTGTGCGCCCCATAACTCTAAAGCTATTCGATAACACAAATTTTGTATATATTTGTGGGAGGTAAAAGGGGGTGTTGCATTTCCTCTTAAACCATCTCGAACTCAAAGCAAAGCCACTTACAAAATTTGAGCTCAATCGGACTAATAGTTTCGAAGTATTTTGATATTTTCTTTAAAGTAGGCGTAGATGAAGTGTGACCCCGCCCGTTTTTATTAAAGTTAATGACAGTTATCGTACGAACTTAATTACCAAATTTTAATTTAATACGACCAAAACTGTCTTAAATATACTTACTTACTTACTTAGTTGGCGCTACAACCGTATGTCGGTCTTGGCCTCATCTAAAAATTTGCGCCAGCCATTTCTGTCTTTCGCTTGCTGGCGGCAGTTGGCGCCAGTCTTAAATATAGCATATTTTTTTTAATTTGTGGGCGATAAAAGGGGTTGTGGCATTATTTTTTTCCTAAACTTTTGCGTAGCAGTTACAAACAAACCCGTTGAAGGAAGTATCCAATTTGGTCCAGTCGTTTTCAAGTTTTAAGTATCCGAACAAATCACGATTCATTTTAATATATACAGATATTGATTTGTGGGCGGTACAAGTGGGCGTAAAAACATTTATGTATCGTGACTGCCTCTTGGAGCACCTACACAGCAAGTTTCACTATAAAAATGTGTAGAACTCCGGAATTGTCATGATTTCGAAAAAGTGGGAGTATACATATTGTGACCACGCCCATTTTTGTACAGTTACTGACAGTAACCATCTGAACAAAATTATAAAATCTTAGTTTTTTACGATCGAAAACGTCTGAAATATATCCTTTATTTGGTTTGTGGTTGATAGCGCGAATTTGGCTTGCATGGGAGGTACCACGCCCCCTCGTCCAAACGTTACCAAACCTCACAGGAACAATCTGTCTCTTCGGCAGACATCGTTCTGCCACAGAAGAAATGCCGAAAGTAGCCATATGCACTAAATAACCAAATATTATTCTAATACGATCAAAACCGTGTGAAATATAGCATTTTTGTTGTTTTGCAAGCGGTCAAAAGGGGTGCGGCAAAATATTTCCCTTGAGCCATCTCGTAATCGAAACAAATCGACTGCCCAAATTTCAGCTCAATTTAGGTTAAGCCTGGCGCACTTTACTTCACTCGACGCTATCTCCCCGAAAAGTGAGTTTAACTACCGTACAGTTACCGTACAAACTAAGCCAATATTTTAGCACAATCGACCCAGTAGTCAATTTTAATGATTTCTCAAAAATTGGGTGTGGCTATATAGCGATGACGCCCTTTTTTAGTACAGTTGCCGAAAGTAAACAAACAAACTACGGTATCACATGTAAACCTCATACGGCCAAAACTGCTTGAAATATAGCATTTTCACTGATATACGACCCAAACTGACTGAAATATAAAATTTTTATTGATATGGGGGCGGTAAAAGGGGGTGTGGCAATTTTTTCCGTCAACCATCTCGTACCTGAAACAAATCAACTGCCAAAATTTCAGGTCAATCGGTTCAGTAGTTTTGGAGTCTATAGACATCACACAGCCAGACACACTTTGCTTTTTATATATATAGATATTGAATTGTGGGCGGTAAAAGTGGGCGTGAAAATATTTATATATAGTGTTCGCCTCTTGGAGCACCTACACAGCAAGTTTCACTGTAAAAATGTGTAGAACACCGGAATTGCCATGATTTCGAAAAAGTGGGCGTATTTATATTACGACCACGCCTATTTTTTGTACAGTTACCAACAGTAACCATCTGAATAAAATTACCAAATCTTAGTTCTTTACGATTGAAACGCCTGATATATATCCTTTTTTTGGTTTGTGATGGATAGCGCAAATTTGGCTTGTATGGGAGGTACCACTCCCCCTCGTCCAATCGTTACCAAACATCACAGGAACACTCCCAAGATGTGGCTTCAGTTTCCTTGAAAATTTCATAAAGATCGGTTTAGCGGTTTTGGAGTCTATACGTGATATAGCCACATACCCACATACATACATCCATTTTTATATACATAGATATATAGATAGATTGCTCAGTGGTGCAGCTTTTGCTTAATATTGCTTGTGGAAAATTAACAAAAACAACTGACGCAAAACCATTAATATCTTCTTTTTTTTTCGTATCCCCTATGGCAATAACGACATCCTTAGCTGAGACAGAAAAGAGACCAATATAAGTAAAGGCAACGACAGAGTATACAACATTTTCAATTGAAAAGTCATTGCCATCAACAATGACTATTTGACAACAATTAAACTTAAAGAAGTCAGCAAACATATGTTTTTTTGCAATTTTTTTTTTTTCAAAAGTTATACACTGTGAAAATATTAAAAAACATAAAAAATACAATTATTGCATGTATTCAAATAGATGTAGTTTTGAAAACGTAAGTAGTACAGAAAAAAGTTTGAATATATTTTAAAGATCTTGAATTGGTCTTTTTGGTGGTATATTTTTTTTAAGCATTTTTATGAAAAATTCCTTTTTATTTTAACCTGAAATTTTCAGTCATATTTTTCATAGTCTTCGCAACAAATTTTTTAATATTTTGAGTGTAGTGTTAAGTTAAGACATCAACTTTAATGACTAACACACAATCTTAGGTTGGGATTCTAACTATTGCTATTTCTAATGAATTTTTTAAAAAATACCTACAAAATATTTCTTGATTTTACATCGTTTGTTTTGGTGTTTTTTTGTCATAGTTGAAAACCACAATTATGAGCACCTTTTAAAATAGAATTTGCGGTTGGGAACATCCACTATAGCTTTTTATGCAAATAAATTTACTATACAATTTGATATATTTTATTAATATATGGCATACAAAAGTTTAACTGCATTTTGAGCTTCTTCCATTTTTGCAATTAGAATATAACTGGACACCGATCAGTTGTTTATGGAACTTAAAAAGCACGTTCGTTAAACATATCATTGTGCTACTTAAAATTATCACACTTTTGGTTTTTTGAGATTTCATGTAAAACAACAAAAAATATAAAAACCGCTCGGTAAAGTGTGGTATCAATACCACGGGTTTTTTAACTACACTGAAAACAACGCAATTGCGAATACCTTTAATGTGTTTTGTTTTGTTGCTTTATAAATAAATTAGTTTACATTTTTTAGTTTGAACACAGAAAATATATTATACATCGGTGTCAGTTCGAAGTTTAATCAATTTACGTTGTAGAAGCGTCAGGGGGATAGTAAAACAAAACAAACAGAATTATATTTTTGCCTTCCGGGATTGGACTCCCTACTAGGTACATTAGGGTGGGTCGATTTAAAAATCGCCCATTGTTCAGTGAAAATCGTGAACTATACCTCTAAAACGAATCCTAATGCCCAACTTTTCCGTAGGGTCAAAGTATATTATAGAATATATAATTCTTGGCCGGCAATGGTCCGTGAAGAAGATTCACTGTTATCATTGTTTAATAAGTGCTTTGACGTTGCTATCAATGAATTGAAAGCACGCTTTAAAAAAATAGCGATGTTTTGATTGCGGCATCTTCTGCTGAAAAACTGGACTTTTCAATCATTACACAGTGCGATATTTCAGCAATCTACGTGAACAAAAAGGGGATAAAAAAGTACTCAACAATTGTTAATTTTCACATATAGTATATAAATATGTTCCACTATTACGAAAACGTACAAAAAAGAGAGCAAAAACAAAAAATCCCCGTTATAACAGTACCTCAATTACAAAGAATTTTTTCGTCTAAAGTGTTGATTGTTACATTGATTTTTAGTGCAATTTAATTTACTTGTTGTGCAATTTAATTTATATCTACTCGATTTTTTGAAGCAGACACGTGATTAGTGTGCAAGTAAAAACAAGCAACATTATAATTAACTTTGTCAAGTGACCTCATTTATTGAAAATCAATTGTTTTTCATTGTGAAACAATAGTGATTTTGAATAGGTATTGATCATTATTGAACTGTAAAATTACATTTTAGGAAAAGCTGGGTTCATCCATAATACAAATCCAAGGAAAAAACTTGAGCAAGTTTGCATGCGTAGGAAATACTCGTTTAAATAAAAATGGCTCCACAAATATCAAACTGGGATTTATTTAATATATGGGTTAAGACACCAAGCTCAAATAGATTTAATGCATTATTAGCGTATGTTTTAGAAGAGATAAATGACTCCAATTTATCGCACCCAGTGTTACTTTCAATAAAAGCAAATATTCGGAATTTTTGCTGCAGTGTTGAAACCAAATGGAAGATAGGGACAAAGCATTGTGAGCGCTTTATAATGGGAATTGGCTTTAATGACACCTTAAATTTTGTAATCTGGTAACAGCACAACCTTCAATCTCAAATAGTGATCGCGGTAGGCCGCAAAGACCTTTTGATGCTTGTGGTTCCAAATCAAAAAAACCAAAGGTTGCAGTGGCAAATGATGGAAAACGAAATGAAGAATTGGCATTTGCAGTGGAAATGAAATTGAGACAGGAAGAAAAAAAGACTCCACTGCAATTGTGAGGGAATTGTCCTGTTCTTCACTAAAAAGAGGAACTATGCTGAAGAAGTCCCGAGAATCGTTTTTTCAACAGCCTACACAATTTTCGGCAGATGATGCTTTGGCCTTAATGATTGATGGTAATTTCTCAACTCATCAACACAATATTTTACGTAATCGGACTAAAAACTTAGAAAGTAACTTATATCCGGCTTATTACCAAATTAAAATGGCAAAAGAGAGTTGACATCCTTCAGGAAGTAATATTATGAAGGTATCTGCGGAAGTTCCACTTCAGGCCCTAGTTGATCAAACTATAATTAGATTGGCAAAGGTGAAAGAAATAGTTCTTGAAAATACGAAAATCCCCAAAGACTCTAACCTGGATTTAATAATTAAATGGGGTTGTGATAGTGCTGCGCAGAACCAATATAAACAGACGTTTGCATGCGAACAACAAACAGATGTCACTCTTTTTTCTATTTCTATGGTGCCAATCCATTTGAATGTAAATTCTGAATGCGGTAAAATTATATTATGGCAAAATCCATCTCCATCTTCAACAAGACTCTGCAGAACGATGATATTTATCTTTGCTAAGAAGACTACCCAATTGATTACTACTGAGGTTTAAAAATAGAGCAACAAATTTAGAATTCGGTACCAACGAAAATACTCGTCGGCAATTTCGAGGTTTTGGTAAAGTCTACTTTTGTTCTTTGAATGATTGATGGAAAAGTTTGCAATGACTTGTCATCTTGCTCATCCACTCAATGCTGTTATCTTTGCGGAGCTACTTACAACCCAAGAGTTGGTAACACTAATGACAGTCTACTCGAAAATTTTCGAAGATTTTACGTGATACTAGAGGCGATTAATTCAAGATTTAAAATTTACGTTGATAAATTTGAGGAGTTTACGAAAATAACACGTGAATTATACATTGAGAAATATCCATGGTATCCAATGCCTGTTACGGTGCACAAGATATTGACTCATGGAAAAGATGTTTTATTTTCGTGTATTCTCCCAATCGGTCAACTATCCGAGGAAGCCCAAGAAGGGTAAAATAAGCATAATAAAAAATACAGAGAATTATTTACTCGAAAAACTTCCAGAATTCATACAAACACCGACTTATTCCATAGACTACTTATTTCATCTGATCCTTTCATAGCCAGCATAAGGAGTTCACCCAAAACCTTGCGCAGCAAAATCACTCATGAAGTACTGAATTTATTAGAAGAACCTCAAATAAATATTTTCGAAGAAGGAGATTACCCTGACTCTTCGAATGGCTCTGAAAATATTTTAGAAAGTGACTAGGATTTTCTCTTATATTATTTTTATTTTTTTTAATATTTTTTGCAATAATAATAAAAATAAGAACTTTTTTCTATTTATTTATGCATTTTATGTTTACTTAAATAATTTTTAATATCTGGATTGTCAAAATATCACTGCCTAGTAAGTTGGCTATATATAAGATGGGATTAGATTTTCACCTTATTTTGAATATTTTTAAATTAAACTGTAATGACTTATATAGCTATTTTTTTTTAAATATATGAAAAAAATATGTCTTTTATTTATAATTGTAATTGATACATTTAATCACCAAAAACCTACAGAAATAATTTTGTCCACCTAGATTGTTGAAATGTCACACTGTGCATTGCCAAATAACTTTTCGAAAGGCAATAAATTAAAACTAAAGGCCAAAATATGTCTATTTTGCATTCTTTTAGTGATTTTAAAATCGGTTTTTCAAATGTGTATATTATAAGTATGTCAGAAGCAATTGAGACAATTAGCTGCAGCGCAGCTGTGAATGATGCTTCCTTTTCTTCGTTTTCGCAAGTTGGAACAATACGCAACCTTACGTTTTTGGCTTTTGAGCAGGATGAATTACGAAGAGTTTAAAAATACTTAAGGGGCAGATTGATTTCCGAGGCAAAAAAAAAACAGGTGTTTGCAATTTTTTTCTCAATTCTGATTGAATATATTTACTCAATTTGTACACATTAAAGAGCTATCTTTGTAGAGTATAATGAAAAGTTATTATTACACATTCAATTGCTTTTCAAACTTTAAACACATTCTTCTCAAGACTACTTATTTAAAGTCGCTTCGTAACTCAAAAAGTAATGCACCGATCTTAACTGCTGATGAACGATTGTTTTTATTAATTTTTTTTTTACGATTTCTTACAGGCAATAATAGGCTGAACTTTTTTGTGAAAATGGTACCTCTAAGTTCAAAACCGCACCAAAAATCGAAAATCGCATAATTTTCAACATAATTTCGTTCATCCACAAAAGAAACTAATATGTTTATTAAATAAATCACTTCGATTTTTGATTTCAGATAACAATGTGAGGCCAGGTTTTACTCACAGCACGACGTTTTGCTTTTTACCATCACCACGGGATAAAATATGAATATATTTTATGTAAAAATTCTTATATACTCTCTAAAAATAGCTCTTTAATGCTTTCGGCCTCGTATACCATAATGCCCCCTAAGTATTACGAAGTTTTGATGAAGCCAAAAATCGAAGTGTGCAACTAACTTTTTGATATTACCTACTGATCTCTTATTAATATTAAACGTTGTATGAAACTTTTATAAAAAAAAGTAAAATTAATAAAAAATGTAGATTTTTATACATCGACAGTTTTTTTTTTTTTTGTAAATTTTTTTATTGCAGATAAAAATAATGCTGATGCTTGTGCATGCCCAGACTTTGGCTTTTAGATACAAGGCTGTGAAAAATATAAATTTTAAACCATAACTCCTTTTGAATTTATGAAGTTTTTGTATTATGATGACGCCACTTTGTGTGTGAGATAGGTGTGGTTTTCATCCAAAGCTACACTCCATGATTCAATTACTACAGGTTGTCCATTCATTTGACGTTTACTCAGAAGAATGAAGATATAAACCCGTAAAATTGAAGAGGAGAGCAAAAGAGTAATTTTTTAATGCCATCAAAGTAATCAGTTGCAGGAATATCATACTTTTTCGCAGTACTAAATACCCAAGGATACATTTCACTGCTGCTTTTTCTACTACGTTCTGCACTGCTTGTTTGTTTTGATAGAAAATTTAAGTAAGTTCTTAAAAAACTAATTTGAATTTTTTGTTGTGCAAATGTATTCACACTTCTGACAACTTATTGGATCCACTGGCACATTATATTTTTGAATTTCATCACCAAAATAAACTGTTTTGCCAATACCGCACGTTGAAGTTTATTTCAATAATTACAACTTAATAGTCACGATTTATATATTAATTGAAAAAAACGGCTCGCAACAAAATTTGAAAACAATTTTCAATAATAATTATCAAATCAATAATTATTATAAACGCAATGCACACTACTTTTTTGCTGCTAACAGCAAAATATAGAATAAGTACTTTTAAAAAACAAAAATACACAACAAAACACTTTTTTCATAGAAGACCACAAAACCCTGGTTGTCATTTATATTTGAGAGAGAATATATTTTTTTTACAAATTTACGGGTGTTGTCAAACGAATGGACAACCTATAATAATTGAATCATGCTACACTCTAAAAACTGATTGAAAAATCACTACAATAAATGCCGTGAAATTTATTGGTGATTTTGTAAAAATATCACGCTAAGCAGCGGGTTTTTTAAAAGGCGTATATTTTCTTTGCTTTTCACGCTATTTCAGCGTTTTGTCGTTCAGAGAGCCCTAATATATGTACATTTTATCTATTGTTCACTATATTTCACTCAGTAAATCCTAAAAACGCTCCAGCAGCGATATTTTACGATATTGGAGCCAGTGATGTTTTTTTAATATTTTGCTATAAACCCCAAATGAATGTGTAAAAATACATTTTTTGCTCTCTTTAACCCTTCCAAAATATTCTAAAATTCATAGAAAAATCCCTCCAATTTACATGTTAAATTAAGTAAAATTAATCATTTTTGATTCTTAATAAACATAGAAATGAAAAAAACATAGTATTGAAATAAAAATCTTATTTATTTCTTAAAAACTTATTGAGATCAAAAAAGGAACTGATACTACTGTAATATAAAATTAAAATATTACTTCGTTTGTACGCCTAAATTTTTTATAATTTCCATAATATTTTGGATGTAACGACAGCCGTCAGTGAGCGTAACTTTTTGCAAAAATCTACAAAAATTATGTTTTTTCGGAACTATTTTGGCTGCTGTAATAGCTATACAAAAATAAACTGTCAGAAATTAAAGGCCGGAAAAAGCTTCTCCAATCTGCATCAAACAACTTTAAATTTTTGCTGCCAGATTGCTGTTTTTCGTACATTTTTTGTAACTTTTTTAAGTTATTTTCATTAAAATTCAATTAATTTATTTACTATATTTCTAATGCGGTCCTCACTTTCAAAATATCGTTGGAAAGGTTTTGAGAGCTTGCATTGTTTCCTCGTCACAATTGCTTAAATTAATGCATACATATTAAAGTTAAAATATTAATAATTAAAAAAACATTTGTTAAAAAAAATTCTAAGAAATTATAGAAAAATAAAAGTAATGATTTTATTTTAATTTTCAAAGTTTTTAAATGGAAATCAATTATGCACGAAAAATAGCATTATCTTTAATCAAATTGCAAAACTTGGAACTTTTTCTGCCGTTTAATTTCTAACGGTTTAATATTTTTTTTAGACCTTGTTACACCAGCCAATATATTTACGAATAACATAATTTTTTTGAGGTTTTTGCAAAAAGTATTAGCTCACTGACGGTACAATCAAAAGTATTTTGCAAACATCCTGAAATAGACATGGTTCAAAACTAAATCGCCAAGTGTACAAGATTACAGGAAAAGTGATGCCAATTAGAAGTTTCAAACGCTAGACTATCAACCCAGAGGTCCCTGGTTCGAATCCGGGTTTGGAAATGTTTCTTTTCATTTTCTTTGTTCTTTCCTACATTTAAAATTTATGGAAAACTATAAATCCACAACTAAATTGTGGAAAATGTGGAATTAAATGACACGAACAACTAAGGACTGGAAATGCTTGCCGAAGTTAAGGCATAACACTAGCCTCGGTTAAAAGCAAGTCATATTTTCTTTCACGTTTGTTTCGCCTAATCAATAATTCACGTATGGTTTCAGTCAATTCCTCTTAATAATCTATCCCTTTCCTCTCAGGTCAAAGGCCAAACCTTGTTTGTACAAGGCGCATGCCATGGTTCTTTGATCTTTTTTTAAAAAAAAAAATAGTAAAAAAGCCGGCCAATAAACTCAAACGCCCTCTTGTCCTTTTATGGTTTAAAAATAACACAAAAATGGAAAAATAAACAATTCCTTGCGTTTAAGTTGTTAATAACGCTACATCCTAAAACTTCTTTACGTTTAACAGACACGTGATCAAAACGACTCAATCCAAACACATATCTTGTCCTTAGGGAGTCCAATCCCGGAAGCTTTTCTCGATTCCGGGATTATCGGGATTGACAATCTCAATCCCGGCATTCCGGGCATTATCTTTAATCAATATAAGGATAAAGCCATATATTAATAAAATATCTAAAATTGGCATTTTGGGTAACAAAAAGCTATAGCGGGAGGTTCCCAAAAACAAATTCTATTTTAAAGGGTGCTCATAATTGTGGTTTTCAAATATGACAAAAATACCACGATATCGAATTGTGAATACCCAAATGAAATAAACACAAAAAAATCTTAAATAATATTAATGAGTTGCAAATTTTATTTATTTAAATAACAAAAAGTAAATTACAAAACATTTTAAGATATTATAATATATATGTTAACAATTTTTTTTTTAAACAGCGTCTTCATGTTTTTCGTGTTTAAGGCAAATTCAGGTCACAAAAGACTTTTCAAATGTAAATTTTTTGTTTTAATTATTTATATAGTATTACTTTATATGTATTTTATTAAGCTGATCAACGCGTCTTTATTTTGGTTAGAGAGTTTTGTTCGGATATTATTACAAATATAACCTGCTGATCAGAAGCACCGTTCTGATTCAATGCTAGCTGGAGAAATAGTTGTACGATAATCGTAAGTTTTTTGTAAGTTTCGATGTCGATTACCTTCAACGCAAAACAAATTAATTTTGTAAGTCAAAATATCTGACAATTTTTAAATACGTAGCTGACTTCCAGATGTTGCAATTTCTTATAAAACTTTGCGTAGTCTTTGCTCTAGGGATTCACTTTCATCGTCCTTACAATATTTTTCAGACTCAGTAAAAGGTTTTTCTAATGCATTTACATGATGTCTTTTCTCGGTCTCAAATATTGTGACGACAACCGCAGGCATCGTAGGGTGAAATAAACGCGCTTAACAGCGTTATTAATATGATCATAACTGTAGAGTTTAGAATTGACATAAAATCCTTAGTTCTTAACCTTAACAACTATTTGTAGCCTATCATCATTTAAAAATAGAGGTGGGATATGAAGGTGGTCAGTCTTATCCTTAGAAATTGGGAGATTTTAAAATTTTTTAGCATTCTGACAAAGATCATTATGAAATGCCCACTTCGAAATAGCTCTTAGATCATAACTTATTCTGTAACATAAATAATTCACTAGATGATTTCCACGGTGGTTAAAGAAACACAGAGAAAATAACATTTTCAAAATTGGCTGAAACGAGCTACTTTTAAAAACGTTTAACCCAGATTTTGCACTTCTAACGATTATTTTAATTTTAAAAACGAAAATTTTAAAGTTGATTTTAAAAACGAAAATTTTAAAATTAGATTCTAAAGTGTTCGTTAAGTTTTTAACAATAAACATTTTAAAATGCAATTGTAAAACAATTATTTATATTTTAATCACTGAGGGAAATAAAAACTTTATTTAGAGGAAAAAAATGGCGTGATATTTGGCGATGATACAGGGTGCACAAAATTTACAAAAATCGGCAAAAACGTCGAAAAGCGATTTTTACTAAAATTTATATCTCAAACATTGTTAAGTTTGAACTAAGTTTGTTAAGTTTGAAAGGTTATTAATTGTATTTTAATTTTAAGATAATAACCTTACCGCAAGGGATGGAAACCCCAACTACTAAAATTTCCCAAGAATATTTTTTGCATAAAGTCCACTCAAATACCTTTCCAACTTTAGTTCAAACTTAACATTCAGCTAAGAAATGTGGAGATATGCATTTTGGTATAAATGAATTTTCGACGTTTTTGCCGATTTTTGTCAATTTTGGGCCAAAATCCAAAAATCACGCCAACCTTTTTTCCTCCAAATCAAGTTTTTTTAATTCCGTCGATGATTCATGCAAAATTTCATACAAATCGGAGATGAAAGGCCAATTGTAAGGCCGGTACGTTTAAAATAGAATTGCTGATATAATTTTTTAAGTTAAATGTTTTCAGTTTTACTACAAAATATGTTTGTCATACTTATTTTTTGCTCTGCAGACACTTCAATTTTTATGACGTCGAAGTGTTTTACACTATTTATGTGTATGACACTGTCATATGACATGTGTATTTACACTATCATATGTGTTTATGAATATAGTATCTCCATATCTGCATCATGTTTGAATTTTGGTTTATTTAAGAGAAAAGAGACTCACTCAAATCTGCTTCAAGCTTTATAGAGGTAGTTTTTTTTATTATAATAAGTGTGCTTGGTACTTTTCCTCAATTACTGCAAAAGTGTCAGTTAATCGCATAAATAATGCAAATTAACGTCAGATCATAGAATATGGCCAAGTATCGTCATTAAATTTGATATAAATAGCTATTGCACCATCAGAAATATTCGCAAAAATACCATATATTCATTCACAATGTAATGCATAATGCAACTTGCCAATAAAAATATGTTCAGCGCTGCAATAAAATTTTTTTAATTAAGAAACATGATAAGCAGCAATAAATAGTGAATAGGTTCACATTGTTGCACCAAATGACATTCAATAATGGCGAATAATGCAACTTCTGATCGGCTTCATAAGAACTTTGTAACGGAGATCCGTGAGTGCTCGGCTTGTGTTTTAGAAACAACGTTGAATAGTTGTAAAATTTTCAATTTACTTCGTCACATTTTTAGCATCTTAGGCAACTGCATAAATTAAAAATTTTTGTTAGTTCAATCCACTATTATTTTCTGGAGAAAAATTAATAGAGAACATTATGTAGTCAAGACAAATCGGCACTTAATTGAGTTGTTCATGTGGTGTGAGTAGAGACGGTATCCATGTCTTTATAGACCTCTATAAATTTTATTGAAGTTTATTGCATTACGCAGCTTGAAGGCCGATGAGTGTTAAGTAAAATTGAATTTGATGCTTGCTTACAGCTTTGTTTGGTTAGCATAATTTGTATAGATGATTTTAATGAGAAAAAAATACAAAATGTATAAATTAATGATTTTGTAAACCTTGAAAAAAATTTTAATGGAATACCCTTTTTTATCCATACCAATATTTAAGAACGTTTATCTGCATTACTAAAAAACTTTAAAAAAGCAAGGCAATGAATGTGCATAATTTTTACGATATAAAAAAAAACACAAGTTAATACCCTCTAATAGCTAGCTGTGATTGTAATTAGGCCGTTCAGCCTTTTTCTGAATAGCCCCCACAAACTGGTTAGCAAAGTGCTTACCCCCACATATGTGGTAGTTAGGCAGACAAACATTCACTCCAAAGAAGTCATTCCACGCAAACGACTGTTTTTTCGGTGCCCCATCATCGTTGTTTTTTCTTTTTCTTTTTCATTTCCATTACTGTAATGGAAAAAACCCATTTCAGCAAAATGTATAATTTGCAAGAGTACAACAACAACGAGAACTACGCAAGATGAAAAAAACAGCTACTACCGAGTAGCATGTGCAACTTATTTAGTAACATTGAAGTGGATTCTTCTACGTCTTTCGTCTATATATGATATATCTTTTGATTTTTTTTTTTGCTTCATTTCGTTAAAATCCGTTTGTAGACGCAGACAGAATTTTTTACATTTGTAAAATTAAGGGAACTGACTAGGAATCGAGGAAATAATGGGGGCAACGACGAAATTCGTTGCCATGACATGGAATAAAGTTTTTGAAAGCAATGAACTACTGCTGCTGCTGTCTCAGTAGCAACAAACAGCAAGAACAACAATGACAACAACAAAAGTATACAAATACCCAAGCGCAAATAAGCAACGACAGCAGTGGTTGTAACAATAACGATAAAATCATATTTGGCGCCAAATGTACTCTAATTTCGGGATGCTTTAGTTTTCCCCATCAAATGTTTGTCTCTGTCCTTGCTGAGGAGCGCCATAAATTTTTAAAATCTATAAATAAATAAATAATACTCTCCAAGCTTTAGAGTTAATTAAGCAAGATAGAAGACGTGCATTTTAATAAAATTTCACAAAATTACTTTGCTTATTTGCCATTCGAAGTTAAATTTTAATATATCAATGAATATATAGTAAATTTCATGCCAGGCTAAAAAGATTTGAATATTTCTGCTTATACAAGCTTTTTACCCATATAATGTTTTTATATTGAAAAATGTTCCAGTTTCAATATTGTTTGACCTTACGAACAGTCCAACCTTTGCCCAATATATATTTGTTTCGCTTTTAGAGTGAGAAAACATGTTTCTCAAATTTTTTCATACCTAAGTTTACTGCTATTACTTTGACATGTTCTTTAGTTGAAAAAGCAGCAATTCCTTAAAATAATTACAATCGGCAGAAAGTTAAATAAAAAGCAAAATGCTTTAAATTACATTTCAAGATTATAAAAACAAGAATAATAAAAATGTACGAAATTAAATAAATAAAGAATTTATAATCAATTGGAATTTAATGAAATGAAGTCTAGATTTTAAGAGAAAATAATATATAAATTTAATTACTTTTGTTGCTTGAAACTTTTAATGACATAATTTCATTTAAACTTTCGTTGGACGCAGCTGATCTAGTTGATACAAGCTCTTTAATTTGAAATTAATCTTTTCTAATATATTGTATTAATCCTCAGTTCTTCTTTGGTTCTTTTATATTTTTTTTAAGGTTGTTTTGAATAAGTTTAAAATTGAATATTGTTTTGTTTTGTTTATAAAATATATAATCCACCTCACCCTTGTCACGTAACAAAAGACTCTGCGCCTAACGAAAGGTTAAAATTTGATGTGAAGAATATTTTAATTTTATTCAATATTAATTAGAACAGAGTCTTCATACTGAAATATAAATTTTTGAATCAATGTATAAGATATTAACTTAAATGATATATGAATACTCTTTAGTTGTGTGAATACAATTTAGTTGTGGATTTTTAGTTTTTTCATAATTCTTAAATAAAGGAAAGAACAAAGAAAGTGAAAAGAACCATTTTCGAGCCCGGATTCGAACCAGGGACCCTGGGTTGATAGTCTAGCGCACTCTCCACTAGACTACAAAGGCCGACAATAAACTTAAATAAACATGATAATTTTATGGCAACCATATTGTATTCGTCATTTATGAAATTAAAATTTCAAACTAAAACGGAGATAAATGTACGTAATAAGTTTATTTATCTTTTTCAATTATTACAAATTTGGCTTAGAAAAAATATTAAGAAATACAATTAGTTAAGAATACTAACTTAAGAATGAAATTGAATTAAAATTAAAATTGAAAATTGAAAAAGATCTGTTATCTATAGTTCACATGGAACTAGAGGCGATAACAGTTACATAAGTAAGCAGATTATAAAAATAAAAATAAAATATAGCACGAGTACGGTGGAGTCAAGACAAAATAAACAATTAAGCAAAAAAACAAAACAAAAGAAGTAAATGAGAGATTTTTTTAAAAGTTGAACATGAATAATAATAAAAGTAAGTGTATGCAGAGAAACTCAAAACTTTAAAAGTAAATTAAATGTATTATTAAAATTAAAATTATTGACCAACTCTTAACATTAAATTAACATCATTATAATTTTAATTTTAACATGACGAAGAAACAAGGATATATTGTCGGCCTTTGTAGTCTAGTGGAGAGTGCGCTAGACTCTCAACCCAAAGGTCCCTGGTTCGAATCCGGGCTCGGGCATGGTTCTTTTCACTTTCTTTGTTCTTTCTTTGTCCTACATTTAAGAATTATGGAAAACTAAAAATCCACAACTAAATTGTGGAAAATGTGAAGGAATGGAACAACTAAGGGCTTGAAATGCTTGCCGAGGTTAAGGCATAACACTAGCCTCGGTTAAAAAGCAATTCAAATTGTCTTTCGCGGTTGTTTCCCCTAATCAATAATTCACGTATAGTTCCAATCAATTCTTCTAGATAATCTATCCCTTTCCTTTCAGGTCAAAGACCAAACCATGTTTGTATAAGGCGCATGCTTTGGTTCTTTGATCTTTTTTAAAAAAAAAAAAAAAATATATTACGTGTACATCTTCTACCAATGGGCAGACAATTGTAGAGTCTAGGGGCAACTGAAGTATAAAAATACAGAAATAAATGAAGATTTGAGCCTTAATTCTTAAATTATTGTTTATTGAGTATCTGCTAAGCAAGTAACCAGATTTAAGAAAGAATATCTCTAAGACTTTAAAAACATACAGATGCTTTAAAGGTAAAATGTGTAAATTTTTAAAGAGAATCAAACCACCATCAAGGTGATGTCTACTACAAGTCAACCGAATGGCATGTTTCTGTGAAATCAAAAGAGGAATTAGTTTATTAGCATACGTGCCACCCCAACATGCTAAACCATATTCCAGTTTAGAATGAAAAAGTCCATAATATATGCATTGCAAAAGTTCATGGCAACAAAAGTTTTTCAACAGACACAAATGTCTACACAGTAAAAATTTTGAGGGTAAATTTTATCTTTCTTAAAATATTTGTGTGGTATAAACTTATTTATTCCAATTTATTTATAAATTTTATACCACTCAATATTATAAAAATAATAAAACAAATATAATTTAAAAATTTTATGGATATCATGTGTAAATCAAAATATATTCTGATCGAAAGTAAAAAATTAACCGAAATTGGGAATTTTAAAAATATAGTGGTTTCGATTGGTCTGACGAGAAAAATGGTCTGGAAAAATTTATAAGATTTGGTGGTATAACATTTTTGGTTTGGATTTATATGTACACCAAATAGTATAAAATCTATCCTCATATTTTTTACTGTGTAGTTGCAGCCAATAAATACTTTTTAAGTGCTCTGGTATGTTCCGACCAACTCATTTTATTATCAAGTAATAATCCGAGGTATATTAAACAATTAACACGTTCAAAACGAAAACACTTAGACGAAGAGCAACACGATTCAACATATGTTTGTATGTTGTAGGACGATCCACAGACATTCTTACTATACGAAAATTTATTACATTTACCGCAATGAAAGTAAAACTGTGCAGAGTCCACTTCTTTACCTGTTGCATTAAAATACATAATTTTGGTTTTATTGCTAAGGACTAATCCAGGCACATTAAACCAGTGACTTAGTACTTCCAGGTCATGATTTATATCAATAGTAAGTTTAATGGAGAGTTATTTGTGAAAGTACATGCCATGTCATCGGCAAAGGCATTAAAACTACTTTTGAATTTCTGCAAGAAAAGAGAATTAATAAAAATAAGAAAAAGAATGGGACCAAAAACAGAGCCCTGAGGGACACCAATTGGTGCAAGCTGAGAAGAACTAACATAACACTTAAACTTTACTTTTTGCTGCCTATTCGATAAATAGGAGCCAAACCAATTATTTATCGATCCTCTTAAACCAAAGTTGTGCAATTTTCTTAGCAAAATATCATGGTCAACCGTGTCAAAAGCTTTAGTAATATCTACGAAAAGAGCCATAGTTTACTTTTTGTCGTTAAGACCGGAAAACACGTTCGAACAAAAATTCAAAAGAGCATCTTCTGTTGATAAACCAGATCTGAAACCATATTGACATTTATTAAGAAGATTTTTTTTCCAGAAATTTAACGATTCGAGTTTTCATAATTTTTTCAAATACCTTTGAAAACACAAGAAGAAGAAAAATGGGTCTATAATTGTTAATATCCTTACGATCACCCTTCTTATAAAGAGGTATAATCTCTGCAATCTTCATAGCTGACGGAAATATACCTGTTACCACATTTTTATTGAACAAATAACTTAAAACATCACAATAAAGAAAGATATTTTCTTTATAAAATTACTAGAAAAACTATTATTTGGACAAAAATTTGAATTTTTTAGCGACATTATAATTTTATAAACCTCAAACGAAGAAATTGGTTCATAGGAAAAACTCCCAGCTAGACAAGGTTTATTGGATAGGCATATACACTCATTCCTGCTGGATGAATTTTCACCAACTACTTCATTACCCACTGAAACAAAAAATTTGATAAAAGAATCCGCTAAAATTTTTGTATTTGAAATTGGAACATCATCAATAACCAAAATTTGAGGGTCATCATTATTAGATTTTTTGTTGAGTATATTATTAACTAATTTTCATTCTTTCTTAATATCACCTTCAGCCTTTAGTAATTCATTTTTATAAATGTTATTCTTGCATGAAATTACATCTTTAGCGATTTCCTTTCACATTTATTTGTAGGAAGCAGTTATAGAGGAATCATTTGGATATTTATTTTTTAGTTTAAAAATCTTGTTTTTCATTTTAATTTTTTTTTTAATTTCTGAGAACCGCGTGATTTTCTCTTTTTGTTTTCGTACAAATTTTTACATGTTCAAAAAGTTTGCTTAGGAACCCAGAAAAAACCTTGCAGGCATTAAATTCATTATAGACTTCGATCCAATTTTCAAAACACAGTGAATAATTCAATAATCTAAAATCCGTAATTTCATACGATGACGGAGAATTAGGCACGGACACACAATCATTACCCAATAAAATATTAGCAATACTTAAACACGTTAAACAATGATCAGATTTTTGAAAGTCAATAACTGAACTATATAAAGACAAATGGTCACAATTTTCAAGGCGGACAAATATATGGTCTAAACAAGTTTCAGACAAAGATAACAAACGCGTAGGCTGATTGATACAAGATTCTAGTCCTACTGACGCAAGTTAAAATAAGCGTAAACGTAGATATAAGCGTTTTTTTTCAAAATATTTTAATTAATATCACCAATTGAACATAAATTGGAATGATTTTTATTAGAAAGAATGGAGTCTAAGTCATTTAAGAAAATATCATGTGAACTATAGCTATTAATAAATCTCTAAATACACAAGAAAGTGATATCGATGTTAATAACTAAACAATTTACATTTAAAGCATCACAACTTGGAAGATTAAGACAAACATGCTCACAATTAATGGCAGAAAGGATAAATACAGCAACACTACCAGATGCATAACTATTGTTGCAGTTAGCTATAAAATTGTATCTTGGAATATTAAATAGTGATTTTTCCTCATCATAAGTCCAAATCTCTGTCAAAATTTAAAAGCAAACTTATTAACGAAAGATGCAGTACGTTGTTGTACAATAAGTTGTTATTATAAAAGAAAGTTTGTTTTTGACCACCATTTTGATGTAGACATTTTGAATTTTAAAATGTCCGTAGGCAAATTCACACAAGACGGATAAGTTTAGGTGTATTGGTATGAAATGTAGCTCCAATGAATTGAACTTTATTTTTTTATCGTTTGCTGCAAGTTCCTTTAAACGTAGGTAGAGTCAATGCGATGATCCCTTCTAAATTTTTCTCTTTTGATTTGTACTATATAGAAACAGGATCTATAAGATATAACAACCTTAGTACTGATTTTTGATAAAAATTTAACTGGTAAGTAGTACAATTTTTTAATTTAGTATTCTGGCAAAATATCGCCATATTATTTTTATGTATGAGCATAATAATTATAATTTTATAATAATAATAATAATAATAATTTTGCAAAATTTCAGGAGAGCACTGTTAAAGTCAAAACCAAGATATTTAAATGAAAAATAAAAAAAAATCACATTTTTATTGCCTTCTTCAAATTTTCTTGAACTAAAACTTTCACAATTAAATTCATGTTAAAATTCAAACAATAGATCACAATTAGTTATCAAATATAAATAAGTTATATTTTTTATTTTAATATTTTTAAAAATGTATCTAATTTAAAAATATAATATTTGACTATTTATTTAAACGTAGTTTATGCTCATCAGAAAAACTGTATTAACTAAGATACGCCTTCAGACCTCAAATATAACTTTTTTAGCAAATTCTAAGTAACTAAGCGCCTGCAAATAAGGTACTTCAAAAATTTTGAGCTGTTTCAGAGCATTCAAGCTATTCCAGAGACAAAATTAAACTGATTTAATTCATACGATTTTAATAATGTAACGATATCAGTGTCGTTAGCAGTCAACGACTTTTGTATATTTTATTAGTTTTTAAACATAATCAACAATAAAATCGCAATAAGTTCTCTTAATAATTTAACAAAATTATGCTATTATATAACAAATTATTTTTTATGTTAAAAGAAACAACGACATTTTTTCTATGCAAATCGAAATAACAACTCAACAACCGATTTAAAAGATTTATTTAAAAATATTTGTATGTCTGAGATGAAATGATTTTGTACTAACTGACGATATCAATTTGAGTATTTCCACCATCATGAGCAACAACAGCTACAACACAAACACCAGCAACAATAAAAACGATAACATTCTTACTTACGATTGACAGCAAAACATTAACAAGTAAATTGTGTATTTTTGTAGATCAGTTAAAAAACCAATAAGACAGTGTTGACAAGTGGTGCAGTTTATGATAAATATAATTTTAAAAAAATTTTATAAAAGATAACTTAAGAGTAACTAAGAATTTAAACAATTTTTATGTTCTAATCAAATTAAACGTTCGCTATATCCCCTGAAGAAGTTGAAAAAGAATCAACGAAACGTCGGGAAAATTATGAATTGAAATTTTAATTTAATTGCATACAAAAGAATTGATCAGGAAGCCTATTCAAAATATTGAAAATATTAACAAGTAAAGTTTATTGATTTTGCAAATGTTTTGAGCTTTATAATAACAATCGGATTAAATTTATCAATTTTTGCTTACATTAAAACAAAAAATACGACGAAATTCGTAGTCATGCGTTGTAAGTGTAAGATGAAGAAGCAAAAAAAGCACGGTGAATTTAAAATTTACGCAATCATCGTTTTTTTCGATTCTGAAAATGTGAAAAAAATATTTTAGCTTAAGGTCTTTTTTAGATGTAATACTTATATCATAAACTTCCTGGTCTTAATTCTAAAAAACTTGGAATATTTTTCTAACGGAAGACTAAAAAGTTACAAAAATATGTTGCGCTAAACATAATTCATCTAAAAATGAAAACAAATAATTGAACAACCAAAGATTGTCTATGGAAAAAAGGAACATACAATTCGTTATTAGAATTGTACGAAATTTTGGTAAACAAATTCTGAAGTATTCTAAGAAAAAAAAAAAAATTATTTATGTTGCTTTTATGATAAACTACACGGTCGAAAATTTGAGTTTAAATTTAAAACATTTTGGGTTTGGAAACCCAAGAAACCCTCAAGGTTTTAAATTTAAGCCCAAAGATTAGTTTATTAGTTAGGTAAATTTTGACTGTGAAACAGATTGAATGCTCTGAAATAGCTCAAAATTTTTGAAGTACCTTATTTGCAGGCGCTTAGTTATTTAGAATATGGACATTTCCAGAAAAAAGTCTACCGTCACCAAAAAATTAAAACTTATTAAAAACTTATTATTTTATAATATCATTTAAGAGAAACATTTTAATTTTATTAGTTTCAGCAATTTCTACAAAAATTTTCGTCAAATCGTCTGCACTGTTTCACAAATGTAGTTTTTCTTTTTCGTAAATGTGTCGTAAGTCTTTTGTTTTAGTAAAAATGGAAGGCATTGGCTAGAGATAATGAAAAATGGTTGAGGCATGGAAAGGACACTATACTAAATTTGTTTTTTTATTTACTTAATTACATAACAATTTAATTATCTAATTACTTAAATACCCAACTAAACCGCAATGGAAATATTAGTAACGTAACGCCAGATCAAACATTTTTATAAAAAAAACCAGAAAAGATTTTTAAATTTGATCACTTGAAAAATAAACTATTATTTTTAAACCTTCTAGAAAAGACCTTAGAAAAGATTTTTAAATTTGATCACTTCAAAAATAAACTATTATTTTTAAACCTTCTAAAAAAGTTTAATACAAAAAGTCTTGCTCAATTCAGAGAGTTTTGCAAATTTTGAAATCCAAGTCAGAAATTACTTCCGTTTTTTGTAACGTCACGCCAGCACAGATTTTTGCTTATAAATTAGGTCCTTAGAGTTAATTGTTGTCATTGTTATTACTTAATCTAGTGCTACTTAATAACTACTCACATACAAAAAATGAGACTTTTTCAATCTATTTTTTAAATATTTTTTCGTACAAATAGTTCGTGACGACAGTTTCGAAATGCCCATATGCTAAAAAAGTTATTTTTGAGGTCTTAAGGCGTATCTTAGTTTATACAGTTTTTCAGATGAGCATAAACTACGTTTGAAAACATAGTCGTATATAATATTTTTAAATTAGATACATCTTTTAAGATATTAAAATTAAAAATATAACTTATTTATATTTGATAATTAATTGTGATCTATTCTTTGATTTCTTACATAAATTTAATTATGAGCTTTTTAGGTCAAGCAAATTTGAAGAAGGCAACAAAAATGTTATTTATTTTATTTTTTTTTTAATATATTTGGCATTTCCTTTTGAAGCTTTCATTCGAAACGATCAAAACCTTAACAGTAGATTTAAGGGTGTTGATTATATACCTATTTTTACTGAAGTGAGCCAATTTGACTCATAAAAAAAACATTTAAGCTTTTTGCAAAAAAAAAAAACGGTTTCAACTTAATTGAAATAAAAGATTTATTATTTAAAACTTCATTGAAAACATTTTTTACATATAAACTCTGTTTTTGAAATACATTTTCCGTAAACATTTTTATTGCATTTAGCACAAAAGCTCTTACATCTATTTCTCTTGCATAATGTTTGAACTTAACAATTCTTCCGTACGTCAACAGCATGAATTTTCGACATGGGAACGGAAGTGCTCTCGAAAAGATTGATCATGAATGTTCAAGCATCAGCTTTCTTTAAAATTCTGAGAAGAACTTTCTTTATGTAAGCCATAAGTTTCATTTTCTGAAAGCAATTAAATGTTAAATCATTTAATGAGTCAATTTGGATCATAGCCGTAAAAATAGGTATGCCACATTCGCATATGCGAAATGAGGGAGACGTCGGAGGGGAGTAACCTATATTTGCCAATATTTCATTACGTTACTACAAACCAACATATGTTCTTAAAAAATAATATTTCAGTTTTATATATATATATACCAATAAAATCTTAAATGAATCAAATTGGCTCAGTCCGTAAATCTAGTGTTAACTGGTCTTATATATAGCATTTTGCTTCATTTATGGGCGGTAAAAGTCGGCTTGGTAGCATTTACATATGATAGGTTTATATTAAATAGGGTTTGCATTTTTTCTGAAAGCAGCACGGCTGTGTAAAAAACGTATCAGCAAAAAGGAAACGTACAAGTCGTGTACGATACGTCGAACTTTGTTGTAAGAAACAAAGGGTTGAGAGCGAACATCAAATGAGAGTAGGTTATTGGAGAACGAATTGCGGGAAAAGACGCTGCTTGTGTTGCTAGCTTGTGTTGTAGCCAGGGCTGCCACAGCCTAAAATTTTTTTTACCGAAATTCCCAAAAAAATTGTCACATCCAAAACAAAAATTTAGTAAATGTGATCAATAAAAAATTAATTATTTATATACATACATATTAAATTCTTAAACCATAAAAACTTTCAATATTAAAGCCTAGAAACATACACTGTGGTGGCCAAAATAATAGGGACAACCTTTAAAATGTGAATTTATGGAATAATTAAAAATGACAAAAAGTTTGTTTTGTGGAAAAATAATAAAAATTTGTCATAAAAAATACAACACTACCTGTAATTTTTTGACGAAGTTCATTTTCTTCCAAATGTTTTTATAAATCTAACTCATTTTCTGTTTGCTTAAAATATCTTTCCACTTCGAGAACAATAAATTAAATTTAATATACCATTGTAACATTGTGAATTTGTAACAAAAAATTATTTTAACTAAGTGAAATGTAGTTAAATATGCAATTTTGAATTTTTAGTATTTCACAAAAAAACTAACTTTTGTGTCATTTTTTGATTAATTAATATAACGATAAATTCACACTTTAAAGGTTGTCATTTTGAATTCGGCCACCTTCTGTTTGTCGATGGCTAAGCGCACAAAAGTAGTATGTGAAAATTTTAAAATTTCCAGAAAAACTTATATTTTTATGTTTTTTACTAAAATTTTTTGAAATTTAAAAAAAAATAAACTTTTCTAGACATTTTATAATTTATACTTATCACTTTTGTGCGCTATGTATACTAGAGCACCCATGAAACATATGAAATGTTCAGCTCCTCGGCCATTTTCTGTTAGATTGAGGCTAAAAATAAGATGTGCATAAAAAATTGGACTTCGGTAGTGGAGAAAACCCAGACCCCCTGGGGTTAAAGGCCCAAAAATGCCTTAAAAATAGTACATGGCTTATTTACTCTATATCTCTTAAAATAAAAGTTTTACGCATTTAAAATGCACCAATATTTTAATGCACAATAAACAGATACACATTTTTTTCATAACCAACTTTAACCTTGGAATGACCTTTCGTAGTGTTTTATGCAGTCAAAGTCACGATTTGTAAGTAATATTTTTTCAAACAACCCTCCTAAATTTTTGGAAAGACATATTTCTAAACAGTTAACACCATGTCAAAGAACATTAAATTAAATTAACAGTTAGATTTTTTTACATAAATATTCGTTTTTGGAGGTATTTCAAATTTTTTTTCAAAGTATTTTTCAAAGCAAGTGACTAATTTTCTTCATTGCAAGCACATGGATTGGCACGCTAAAATATAATATTTTCAGAAAAGTGAATACATTTAGCTTAGAAAATAGCAGCTTTTAATATAAACTATTTTCCGAATAAAATAATTTTGGCTTCGTAAATCGTGTATATGTATATAAAAAATTGTGTATAAAAATGTTTGTGCATTTTAAGAGCGTAAAATTGTTATTTTAAGAGATATAGAAAAAATAAGCCAAGTACCATTTTTAAGACGTTTGTGGGCCTTTAACGGTAGGGGGCCTGGGTTTTTTCCACTACCGAAGTCCAATTTTTTATATAGATCTTATTTTTTAGCCTCAATCTAACAGAAAATGGGCGGGGAGCAAACAAAATCAGAAAAAGGCAGTTATGGGTTCTCTAATGTACAATATACTATGTTAAAAAACCTCGAAACATAAAATAAAAGAAATAAGGCACATTGTACGAAACATACAATGCATAACATGTACATAGCTGTTTCAAGTCAATCTAGATGTATGCTCTCACAGATATTTTTTCGCTGACCATACAAAGTGCGGATTAATTTCAATATTAACTAATGCTTCGGAAAGCATTATTTTACTTATGGTTTTAAAATTGGGTCTGTTTCTTTGTTTTGTTTTTATTAGAAAAAGGTCTTTAAATTTTCTTTCAGCAGGGGCTGAACTGTGAGGAAGTGTCATGAATTTTTTAACAAAATTTGTTAGTTCTATAAAACAGTTTTTTCCATGCAATTTTTAAAAGAAGCTACTTTTTTCTGCAAGTCTACAATATCTATGTCGCTATTTAGGCTAAACTTAGAAAATCGTAATGATTTCCATTTCTTTCCCAGCTCAGCAGGGTTGTTTTTTCGTGCACACAAGTTCGATAACATTGAAAAAGGCCGATAATTTTAGTACGTTTTTGCAAGTAACACAAAACTGTGTATCCTTTAATGTAGAGTTAGCGATCATATTTAAAAAAAAATTGTTTTGTTTCATCACTGCAAAAATTTACTAATATGGAGTTAAAGTTCACGTTTTCACACCGAAAAAATTTACCAGTTTCGATTATATTTTGCACATTTTGGCAAAGCTGGTTGTAGCACGAATTTGTGTTGCTAGCTTTTATTAAACAGAACATGTATGCTGCAGAAAACCTCTGCTTATATATTTTTTCTTATATATTATTCTTATATATTTTTTTTAGATATCGGAGCAGAGCAGCCTGGCTTGTGTTTATATTTTTTTTTCTGGATTTGTGGTTGCTACATTGGATTTTTTTACTGTTATTTGTTACGCTACGATTTTGTTCACGTTTTGCCAGCATTTTATTGATCGTCAGAAATAAATCATATTTTTGTGATTTCGTCTATCTTAAGCAAAGGCGTTTTAGATAAATCACAATATCTCTTTTATTTCTGATCAGATTCAAATGCTCCAAGGAACACAATTTTAGAAAATTTAGAATCGTTCATCTAACATAAAATATGTTTTTAAATGAATTCAATTATATTTTACTTCTTTAAAACAACTTTAGATTTAAAACAAAAACTCTAATTTGCTGCACAGGATTAATAAGCTCAAAACTTTAAATTGTATTTTTTTAAGAAAATACCATAAATTTTTTTTTCTTGTTTTATTTATTTGTAAATTGTACATATATTAATATTGTTCCTTTTTTTAAGCAAAATCTAGGCTTTAAACATATTTTAAGATTGAATTATTGATTTAATACTTATTGTATAATATTACAATTATTTTTATTAAATTTTTTTATTTATTTTAAATAGATTTAAACAAAATTTTCTTTAAACGTTGTTGAATTTTGCAATAACTGAGTACACAATTGATTCGTTAATTACAGAAAAATCATAATTCTATTTTTTCAAACATAGGGGAAGACGGGGTACATTGACAAAATTTTTTTATTTTCTACAAAACATAATAAAATTTTAATAGAGTTATATTTTTAGAAGCGGGGGTTTTTGAATATTTAGAAATAAAAATAAAAGTTAGAAAAAAAGTCAACGCTTGTTGTTATTTTTATTTAAAAAATAATATATAATATGTCACATTTGACCTTTTCAGGGGAACATTTGACTACCATATTTTTTGTGCAATTTTACAATAATATATAACATTTGACCTTCAGTCAAGCTGAAAAACCCGTAAATAAAGTTGTTTATAAAGATCTTATTAAGACACAGTCAATGATTTCATACTTATTCATACAAATAATTTATCAAAAATATACTCATATAAATATAATGTTTATTTTGAGATACGAAAATGATTATTTGGTGTATACGTCGCCAAAGTATATATCAAACAAATACTTCGTGCGACTGCGAGATGTTGAGGCCAGATTATTAAAAGATGAAATTTTAAGCTCAATTTCGCTCCTTAGAGTTATAGAGATGTCTTCTGCATCCAGTTTTAAAAAGACCTAGTTTTATGGCTATTATATTCAGAGATAATTTATATTAAAAGTAGAAATACCACATATCACCATGTAGTTTTGCGGCTGATGTAATGTGTCCCAATGGTGCCTTATCGTCGCCTGAATGCTATGATGCTCAATTCGCCATGTTGTTCCATAGCATAGGCGTCCACAGGGGGTAAAGGGGGGTCACTTTCCCCCTAGACTGGAAAAATTTTATAAATATTTATTTTTAATGTGTATATGTTATATAGTCATAAAAAAATTTTTAAAATAAAAAGTTCTAAGCCTGAGTCCTAATATCTAAGTTTGGTAAAAAATCTTAGTTTTGTCACGTTTTGTTACAATTTCGTTAACTACTTATACGCATTGGTCATACAGCAATTTTGTGTAGCGCTACGACGCGCTCCGTTACGTTTGCATAAGAGCCAAATAGACTACACAGATTAATTTATATAATAATTCAGATAATTTATATTAAAAGTAGAAATACCACATATCACCATGTAGTTTTGCGGCTGATGTAATGTGTCCCAATGGTGTCTTATCGTCGCCTGAATGCTATGATGCTCAATTCGCCATGTTGTTCCATAGCATAGGCGTCCACAGGGGGTAAAGGGGGGTCACTTTCCCCCCTAGACTGGAAAAATTTTATAAATATTTATTTTTAATGTGTATATGTTATATAGTCATAAAAAAATTTTTAAAATAAAAAGTTCTAAGCCTGAGTCCTAATATCTAAGTTTGGTAAAAAATCTTAGTTTTGTCACGTTTTGTTACAATTTCGTTAACTACTTATACGCATTGGTCATACAGCAATTTTGTGTAGCGCTACGACGCGCTCCGTTACGTTTGCATAAGAGCCAAATAGACTACACAGATTGTCTGCGCAAACAAGTGTTTGCTCAGACTATTCGACAGTGTATTTGGCTGTTTTTAGGTTTGTGCTGATGTCTGCTATAAAAAATTTTAATTTTTGGTTGTATTTGCGCAAACTTGCCATAATACCGAAAGTTTTATAGCGTGAAGACGTACAGTGGCTCACAGCTTATTTTATGCAGTGCATACTTTAAACTTTAGGGCTTTATGAAAACGAAACTAACAGGAATACAAAAGATAATATGGTGTCATTTAAAAGAGCAAAAAGTCTAGTTAAATAAAGGTTTTTCATTAATTGTGAATACATATATTTAGATGTTTAAAAAATAAGAGAACAGAAAATACTGCTTAATTTCATCTCGCAGTTTATTTTATGCAATCACTTCTCTCTGTTACGGTACTCTAATACTGCGCTGTCTAACGGTACTTTCGTTAGCTATGCCTTCGTTCTCTTTCTATAATTGCTTTGTGTTAGCTTTTTAGTCTGATTTTTTTGCTTCAAGTGTCTGCTTCTATGATTATTTCAAATAGGAGCGCGCACAACGCTACAACAACGAGAATGGGTTATATACTATTTTAAAAACAGCAGCTCGGAGCGAAAAATAGCTTTTGAAGTTCAAACTGACCTGAGCAAACAGTGTAGTCTTGCGCAAAAAGAACTTTTTTGGCCGAGTAACACGAAACAAGCCGTTTATTATCCCCAAAAACAGATTAAGGTGACTCAACTACGACAAAGAACATATGTATGTCCAAGGCCCCAGAGTATTGGAATTCAAATATTTTTGCAGATAAATCGAAGATCAATTTATTCGGTTCAGAATGTTTCAATTTATTCAATGAAAATTTATTCATTGAAAATGTGTGGTCTTAATTGGAAAATAAAATCCGAAAACATCAAATTTCAAACAAAAATCACCTGAAAGAGATATTGAAAACAAAGTGGGCGAATATTTCGCCATCTATCACTTAAAAACTGATCGCATCAATGCCAAACCACCTCAGATCTGTTGTATCTGTTGTCTGACCAAATAATAAAAATATCAAATATCATTAATTAATACGAAAAATTTATAAATAACAAATGAAAGCATAAAATAAGCTGTGATATGAAATTAAGCAGTATTTTCTGGTTTCTTAATTTTAAGCCAACTTAATATATATATTTACAATAAATTAAGTTAATTTATTAGACTAAACATCTTGTTCTTTTAAATGATACTATATTATTTTTTCTATTCCTGTTAGTTTCGTTGTTATAAAGCCCTAAAATTGAAAGTATGCACTGCATAGAATAAGCTGTGAGCCACTGTACGTGTAGGAAAATATATAAAAATGAAAGCAGAAAAGAAAAATTTAATAGAAATTAAAAGTCTGCGAAAAAATGTGAAAAAAAAATCTGTGAAGTGTATGGTCGTCGCTATGACGAGAAAAAAAGTCTTGTTTGAGCAAACAGTCTGTGCAGTCTATATGACCCTTAAGCAGCCCTGAGCAGCGATTAACGATTAACAATAGATTTTTTTTCCATTTGTCGTCTGTTGTGCATCTATTGTTTTTATTAATTTGTTGCATATGTGGAGTGCATTAACGTGCAGTGTTCACAAAATTTGCACAGAAAATCTCAGACAATAAAATTACATAGATAACATTCCACGTTCATTCTCATATATGTGCACACCTTTTCCCCCCCCCCTAGAAAAAGTTCTGCGGACGCCCTTGTTCCATAGCGTATAGAAAAACATAGCATTCAAGCGACGATAAGGCATCATCAGTCAAGATTATGTCCGCAAGGGTTTTTTCATGTCATCTTCATTTATTCCACACTGATTGGTTTTTTTTTATAATGACGAACCATTTCTAAAGCAATAATTGACATAAGAAAACATATTTTTTTATTTCACGATGTTTATAAAAAAAAAATAACTCACCATTTACTTTTCATTTCATTTTTCACTTTTCTTTGAAATACAGCACGAACTGATGCAAAAAGTAAATTAAAAGGGCTTTAAATGTCAATTTTATAACTTTTTTTGAAAAAAACATACTTTTTTCACACTGTTGAAAGCAAAAGCTTTACGTTGTGAACATAGTGAACATAGTGAAGTCCAATGTGCCCGTCTTACCCTTCTATCTTTTTGTAACAATCGTTTCGTCAAAGGTAGACCCATAATCTGGGTTAAATCTACACAAATCAGTGTATTCCTTCCTATATCATTATTTATTGCTTAAAACATAAGTCAGGGGATGTAGGTGTTTTTGTTTTTGTTTGTGTTTTGTTTATTTATTATTTTAATAAACGCCTCTTTTCATAAAAAAGGTTTTAGGCAAACAATTTTTTGAAAACGAATTTTTTTTTCAATGAGTATTGTTGTAAAATCTATTCAAGAATATGTAAAATTGCCAATAAAGCTATGAGATGAGTTTCTTATTAGTTTCGACTAGCACAAATTCTGCAGTCATTCGAAATTCGTAAGACACAGTAGATTTTGCTTACTCATGAATAAATGTGATCTTCGCAAGACATTCTCTTGTAATTGAGATGTAAAAAAAAGGCTTAGATTTAAAAATATTCATAAAATACCAAAACAAAATTCAGCAACTCGAGTAAAAATTTCATACACAAATTTAGATTTGCTGCCTTATTTACTTACATGAATGCTATAAATGACTAATAATAACAGTCTAACTGGAGTTGCTGCTTTGTATAGTAGGAAAAATTTATTATTGGTGTAAAAAATTTAATTCGCAAACCTTGTAGAGCTCAACTTCGAACCTCAACTAACACAATTTTGAAATAATAGAAATTAAAACAGTGCGTTAGTTAAAAATTCTGAAGTATCAAGTAATTTTTTTCAATCCTAAAAAATTAGCGCTGATCAAGAACTACTTCGGTGTATTCCGGAAAATTAAGTCTGTATATATAAAAATGGATCGTGGTTTGTTCGGATGCTTAAAATTTGAAAACGACTGGACCAAATTGGATACTTCCTTCTGCGGGTTTGTGCGTAATTGCTACACGAAGGCTAAGACAAAAAAGATATGTTGAACAATTTTTAACAGGTGGCACTGTAGGCACACATTTCGTTTTTCAGTTCAATAAGGACTTTTAGTAAACTATCCTGGTGTAGTGTACAGATAAATCATGCTAATTATGGATTTGTACACGTTTTTTATAGTAAAACATGGTATGTAGCTGCTCCAAATTTACCGCTCACAAATCAATATAACTTCTATATTTCTGACGTTTTTGATCGTATAATACTAAAATTTGGTAATTTAGTTCATACGTCAGAACTGATTATTATAAAACTTTAGGAAACATGTAAAGGTGCCGTTTCACTGATAATATTTTATGGGAGTTGAACAAGGCGGCGTGGCTACTCGCATAAAAAATGAATTTGCAATATCGAAAAGCTTTGGATGTAAAGGTCGCACAGCCTCGTAATTCGATATTCGTCCACAATTTACACATGCCGTTTCACTGATAACATTTAATGGACATTGTACTAGGGGCGTGGCACCTTACATACGACCCAAATTTGCGATATCGGATAGCCTTGGAGCTATAGTTCGCACAGGCTCGGAATTCAGTATTCGACCGAAATTTTACCATGTTGTTTCACAGATAACATTTTATGGGCTTTAAAAAAGGGGGGCTGGCACCTCCCACATTACAAAAATTTGCTATATCGAATTTGCTACTTATAGGTCGCACAGCTTTGGAATTCAGTATTTGTACACATGCAGTTTCACTGATAACATTTTATGGGGATCTGTCAACGGGGCGTGGCAGCAACGCGCCGGATTTCAGCTAGTCGTTGTTAAAGTTAAACTTTTATTAAAGGTAGTTTTATGTTTTCCATCTTTATAGGAAATTTATGTTTATACCATACTAGCTGAACCCGGTGTGCTTCGCTACCCCCTCGTATAAAATAAAATTAAAAGTATTTATATATTTACAAAAATTTATTTATTTAATTTAATTATTGCAATGCTTCGCCTCTTTTTTTGTTGTAAACCATTTAGAATTCAGCACTGAATCGCATGTAATTTGCTTCATGCTCCCCCTTTTTATTTTTAGACCAATCCAAAAGCAGCAATTACACAATCAGCTGTTTTGAAGATAGTGGTGGAAGAAAGAGAATGGGGCTACCCCACTATTTTAATTAATATGTATTTTAAATTTGTGGTAAAGTCGTTAATAAACGTAGTAAAAAAGTAGGTGCAGAAGTGTGCATGTTCGAAAAATATTATCATGTAATAAGTATTCCTGAGTCAAAGCTGAACGCTGTGAAAATTTAAGATCGGTTAACAGGTCCAGCCTCCAATATATCGCAAACAAAGGGGCGTGCTCCGCCCATTTTTCTTTTGGTACGTATTTCTATTCATGCCAATACCATATATAGCAAATACTGCCGCCGTTGGTCAAAAAATGCCCAAGATATGACGATTTTAAATTTTGGGTTGTATGGGCGAGGCCACGCCCCTTCGTCCACTCACAACTTTATATAGTCAAGAATTTATTATTTCGTAAGAATATCCTATTGTGAAGATTTAATGACGATTGGTCCAGTAGTTAAAACTACATTGCGATTTTTAATTTTCCTAAAAAGGGGCGTGGTCCCACCCACTTTTCTCCTGGTACGTATTCCTAATTATGCCAATACCATATGTACCAAATAGCATCAACCTAGTTCAAAAAATGCCCAAAATATGGCGATTTAAATTTTTGGGTTATATGGGCAGTGCCACGCCCCTTTGTCCAATAAAAACTTCATATAGCCTATTATTCTTTCCAGAGTCATAGTAAAATGCTGTGAAAGTTTTAGAAAGATCGGTCCAAGGGTTTGGCCTCCTATAAAGCACAAACAAACAAACAAACAGACAGACAGACATTCATTTTTATATATATAGATTGAAAGCAGATTAATTATAATTAAAGTAAAATGGGGCGAAAAAGGGGGATTCGGTAATAAAAAAATCTATTAAGGTAGCCATAGATTTTTTTATTACCAAACCTGTAGATAAAAAGTATATAAAACTTTAGGTAAATACATATTACAAAAAAAGTATTTTGTATAGCAAACATTGTTAGTGGTATACGTTAGTATCTGAATTAAAAAAGGGGGCGGTGAAGTGGGCGTGATTCATAGTAATATGGCGACGTTAACAGTATTAAGAGCAATATACTACCAAATAAAAAATAATCCGTTGGAAGGAACAAATTTGTACAGAGAACAAAAAGTTTAAAACTTAAATTTGGCGTGAAAGGGGGCGTGGCGTAAGAAATGTTTATTTGTACCTCGCCTGGAGTATAATGTGTATACAATTTGAAGTAAATCTGTTAAAAACTATATGGGAGCAATTACATAATTTTAAAAAAGTGGACGTACAAGTGGGCGTGGTAGAAAAAAGAACCCTATTAATCATGCCAGAGTCCCAGTTAAATGCTGTGAAAATTTCAGGAAGATCGGTCCAGAGGTTTGGTCTCCTATAAGGTACAAACAAACAAACAAACAAATAAACAAACACACATTCCATTTTATATATATAGATATAACTGTTTCTCTACAGCAATGACTTTAGTACCGATGATAAAATGCAGTCAATTAATTTAGTGCCTTTATCAATTTGTATTTAAGTATAATTTAAACAAAAAATACAGAAACAAACTTTTAAAGCTGCTGCCTTTTAAGCTTTTTTTCTTTTAAATATACGCAAAAGACAAATATAGAAGGATTGTACGTTATAACTTCTGAACTTTTAACATTTAATCATTTTTAGGTTTACGTCAGATAAAAAATGCATTTGTTAATATTAAAACTTAGATTTTTATTTTTCAAGCTATAAATTATAAAGGACTAACAAAAAGAACTTAAAAGTTTCTACTCGAAATCGTAAAATATTAGTTACTGTTTTTTGATTTTGTACGAGAGTACTATATTTAGACCTTTGTTTACTTTTGAACATAGCTCATCAACAAGTCCGATGGGTCTTGACATATACAATTGTAGGTCATCAGTATAGGCATGCATGGTAACTTGAGATTGCATTTACTGAAAATATATTTAAGAATCATAGTAAACAAAAAAGGGTCAAGAGTTTCTTTTAAATAACGAAAAATTATTCCCCACTTTGACTCTTTGAGATCTACCACCCAAATAGCTTTCCAAAAATGAGATGCTGTATCCGAAAATCTAAAGTGTTTCTTAAGCTTTCTGAGCAAAATTGTATGGTTTACAGAAGCGATGCCCATGAAAATTGTTTAAAGAGTTAAAAGCAACAACAATAACAAAAAGCAACAACATCAAAAATATTTTTAAATCTGATTGCAATGAGGAATTATCAATAACACGAGTGCTGACAGAGTCGGCAACAGCGAACTTTTATGTACACTGTAAAAATAATGAATCAAGTAATTCCAAATGTTTTAGTTTTTTACTAGTCAGAATACATTCTGATTTAAACAGATTTAACCGCGTAGAGGTTTTCAGATATCCTTTTTTATTTTTTGTTTTATAGTTTTTAATTTTTTTGTTTTTATTTCTTACTTTCTTTTTTACATTTTTTTTGTGATTTTTTTATTATTATACATTTTTTCATTTCCTAATCTGATAATAATTTTTATTTGCTTTAACCTTAAATTTTTAGATTTTTTATTATCTTACCGTTATATTATTAACTAAACTGTTATATTAGGCGCGTTATTTCCAACATCCAAATTCGATTTTCATAGAAACAAAATCCTGCTATGGATTTAGATTTTGTGAACTTGTAGTTTGAAACATCACAGCCAGGTGGCATACAATGAAGTTAGTGATCGAAAAAAGCATTGTTGACATTCTCATGGTTGCATTCAACGCCATCTAGTTGTCATATACTTTTAATGAGCTTCAAATCAAAATCCAAATCCATGTTTGGATTTTGGAAAAAACGCTTAATCTTACTATTAAGACTAAAATCTTTTTAATCTTTATTATCTAGAGTCTGTAATGCGAATGCCAAAAACAGCGCAAAACATCCGCGATCGATGGTGCCAAAGATCAAAAATAACAACATGTAAACGCAGAACAGCTATCGATGGTTCGAAAGAACAAAAACAATAACATTAAGAAGCGAGGCTGAAATTGCAACCTGAATTCGGCGAACTACAACAATCATGAAAATATTAAAGTTGTTGTAAAAGAGTGGAAAGAGGTAGGCACTGGGCATCGCTGGTTTACAATATCAAATTCCTTAAAGAAATCTAACAGACATAGCTAGCAAGCTTAATTGATCCATATCATGTGGTCCTCTTCGTCATCCAGAACTTTTACCATAGCAGTTGAACAACTGTGTCCTTGACGAAAACCAGATTGAAAATGTGAAATTAGCCCAAATGTTACTATGTGTTGTAAAATTAGTTCAGCTATTAGAGACTCACAGATCTTAGAGATCGAGGATAGTATAATTATTGGTCGAAAATCAGCTAGCTTACAAGCATTCGATCTTTTTGCTATGGGTATAATGGTTGCAACTTTCCAAATCTCAGGATATCATGAAGTTGTGAAACAGTGATTTTATGTGCGTAACTGAACTGAGTATATATGGAAGTTAATATTAAAATAATATATAGAAATACCGTCTTTACCAGTAGCATTTGATTTAATCTTTTTAACACTACCATTACCTTAAGGTCATTTCGTGACCATTTTGTCTTTTATTTTCTCATAATTCCTAAAAGAAAAAAAGTTTTGCGATTCCCCTTCATTATGGGAAATCCCTTCGAAAAAGCTTTAAAATAAGCTTTTGGTTTTATCAAATAAGTGGCAACGCCATAGCTTACGAGTGTGAGCTTTATGGGCATTCAGTAACCATCAGCTATTTTTTGATCAATTGTAAATTCGTGCCAATTTTTAATAATTTTTAAAGGAAATTTTTCTCAAAATACAAAGTTATTTAAGTTCAGTAAGTATCTTTTTTTTAAATCTTTATGCTACTTTTGTTATGTTTTTATTATTTAATAAAATCTAAAAATTCATCATTAAGAACTTTTATTTCAATAATTCTTATACTACTTTTGTTTTATTTTGAGTTTTCAGGGAAAGCTTAAAATTAACCAAAACCCATTAAAATTTTAAAAATTACCAGATTTAGTCATTGTGTGATTAAGATTACAAGTAGGATTTTTTTTTCTTAAAGTTACAGAAGTGTTATTGCAACGAGCAACGTAAAATTCACTTAACGCATCAAATTTAAATTTATTTGGTATATTTCGAACAGACATTTCGTAATATTCAGACATGGATGAAGAATCATTTATAGAACTAGCAACGAAATAGTCATTTAGTAGATTAGCATCAAGACACGCTTCAGATTCTATTCATTATTATAGTATTATTTTTATTATTTTGATTAAACATTGATTAAAAATTATACCAATCTTTAATAGCCAGTTTTGTTGAAAATGTCCAAAAAAATACTTTTTCATGTAAAACCTTTTGTAGTTATCATCTACATCAGCTGTTTAATTTTTATACACTTATTCTTACTCTTTAATAAAAAAAAACAAAAACCGTTTAACCTCGTTATTTTGTATGAAAATTGTTTTTTGCTTTTCCTTAATTTTTTTTAAATTTCGAGTTGTGTCTCTTTTATAGTTAGAGTGCAAAATATTAAGCTCAAAAAGACCTTTAAAATTCGTATATTCGTCCCGTTTGCTATTTCAGAAATAATGGATAATTTTTGCAACAACTTGCATATATAAAAACGGTCTTGAAACTCGCAGATATAATAGTATTTTTATGTCTAGTTAGTTTTAAGCAAAAAAAAAAAAAAAAAAAAACAACTGGAATTTTAAACTAGTTTATAAGTGGTTGGTTGTAACCTAGTGATTTTATCAACTTGTTCGTTTTTAACTTGAAAAACAGCTAGTTTTCTTGAACTAGTTGCACTGCAGCTAATATTAACTTTTTACTTTTTTGCCAGTATACGATTGATGTAATTTAATAACTACAATTTTATTGAAAAGTTTAATTTTAACTTGTAAATCACTTAAGTATTTCATATTTTGACTTGTAAACTTTTTTTATTGCAGGGTAATGTTGAATTGACTGTGATAAATATTTTCCATTTTTGACACTATATCGTCTTTTGAGTTTTTGGCATCGCTTAAAATCAGATTTTGTAGTTTGTAATTGTTTTTATATTTTTTAAATACTTCTTTATTTAAATTTGAAATTATTTCTCAAAAAGTTGTAGCAAACAATTTTTAATGTTTAAGGAAAGTTAAGTAATTACGAAGAAAGATGAACTTAAGCTTAAACTAAGTTTTAATTAAAATGTTTTTTAAGTAATAAAAAATATTGTTTAAAAAATTTTAAATATATGATCGGTTTTGATTATCTGTTTTAAAATTTAAAAACAAGTTAGATTAGACACACCACAGTTTCAAATTTTTCTGTCTTAATTAAAAAACTTTTAATTTAAGCAAAAAAATAATAAAACACGCAATAAAATTGACAATAATTCTCATATATATGACGAATAACTGTACTACTAAGAACTACAGGGTGTCATTTGACATTAACTCGACTTTCAACAAGAGCAGCAAAAACCTTGACAATTTTCAGGCTTGTACTGTGACAACCTTTTAACCCTTACACGCGCAGTGAGCATTTATCTGTTTATATTTTCTTAAGTCAGTTAGGACATCAGTGCACAACAAGGTCAACTGCTGAAAATTATTGCAACTTCTGAAAAAATTAAAAGAAAAGAATCTCGAATCTGTAACAAAAATAATACATAAAGTTTCAAGGTTAAATTTTAAGACTATATACATATAAATTGATTTCCCTTTTTATTTTTTGTTTGTATGCGTCCTGTTGATAGATGAAGTTGTTTGTGTAGGACTACATTCTACAGCAGAAAGTCACACGCACTCTCCAGATTTTAATCCAAGCATGTATGCAGAGGTCGACAAAAGTCTACATAAACTCTTGAGCTTTTTATATCTGTAAACTCAAGTATCTTAATGAAAAACTAGGTACGTAATTTCTTTGGGCAAATTTATTAGGTATCATAAGCCAATGCAACAATAAATTTATATAATAGTTGAACTTCTGTTTCGGGGATATAAACAGAATCGGCTTAAACAGAGAATAAAATATCACCTAGTAAAAGTTAATAACCAATATATCCTAAACCCATTAAATCCCCAGTTGAAAAGGTAATTTTTCCCGACTTCAATAATTTTTTAAATGGTGTTCTTTGCACACCTACATCGCAATTAGTTACCTTTCCCAATGGGATAAAATTCCCAATCACCAAAAACAACAAAACTTTCCCAAAACTATTTTTGGATTAAAGTTAATTTAATTATCTTTTCAACGGTAGTTCAAACTTGAAATTTGGTTAAGAAATTCGTTTGTTAATCAAAAAATATTTGTTTTTAGATGTTAAAATAACCATATCTTATTAACTTATTGAGTCTTCACTAAAATTTTTATATTGTTGAAAAGGTTTAAGAACTTTAAGCTTTCAAAAACAAATTGTTTAAATTTTTAAAATGTTGTTCCTCGCATCCCTACATCGCAATTAATTACCTTTCCGCAAGGGATGGAACCCCCAACCACCAAAGGTTTTCAAAGTTTTTTTTTTATGAAAGTCCAATTAATTACCTTTGAGATAATTACCTTTGAGATATGAATTTTAGTAAAAATCAATTTTCGACTTTTTTGCCGATTTTTTTTTCAATTTTGTGCACCGCCAAAAGTTTTTTCTTCTAAATTAAGTTTTTTATTTTGGTCAGAGATGCTCCACCTAAATGGGAGATGGTAATTCCATAATTTGTATTTTTACTGTACGTTTAAAATGGAATTACTGTATTCTAATACAAATTTCTTCTTATCAAGCTTACTTTCTAAGCCTTTGCACAATGACGAATTTTTTTACGTTTGAAGACTTTTGTTACGTTAAGTTTTTCATATTCTTGTTGTCTGCTTACACAACTTTCATTAAGATTTTTAAATTTGTAGACATTTGTCAACTGCTGTATTTTTTCAAATATTCTTAAATCAAAACCAATGTGATTAATTTCATAAGATTATCCCTCACGTATGACTCTCGTATAAAATTCACCCTCCACCAATAGAAAATAAATTTTTCACAACGTAATTATTACAACTACAAAATCATACAGGATATGCTTGAAGTTATGTCGGATGGAATACAGGCAAAACATGTCAGCCATTACGAATTATTTACAATCCAGAGAAACACAACTCAATTATGACATTCTTATCAACATCAAGCACTCAAAAATCCTTTTAATTCTTCAAACTCCACTCAAAAATGCTTCAAACAATTAAGCAATAATTTATGTATTGTGGTGTTGAGAATTTCCCAAATATTTCAACTTTTATTTTTTTCTTGAAGTGTACTTAAGTAAATCTGAAAATTAAGATATTCCACAATAGTAACTCATTTGGTGGTCCCTTCGCATTTGTTTCGTTTGTTAATTGCCAGCATCGATAATGTATTCATAAGATTCAAACGACGAACCATTCAAAATGCTTTGCTTTGCTCTAACAATCACGCTCTTCTCAACGGTCTGCAAGATTAGCTTGAAGTTCAAAATTAATCTAATGCTGACATAAATTTACATTTGACATTTCATTGGTATTTTTCAACATTCGAAATTGCCTTTCAGTGCCGAAACACTTGTGAATACTTTAAGCTATCGGCTGTGGCTACAAGATAGAAAGCAGCAAAGCACGTATTACGTAAATATTCATAAAAATATTTACATCACAAAATGTTGTAGAATTTACTTTGGAGATACGTCCATCTAAGCAGTTGTTTTAAATTTTTCTACAGCGTCTAGTTTTTGTTGCTTTGTTTTTGTTAATGTTATGGTTAAACTGTTTCCCGAATTTATTTTAATTCCTTTGCACGTTCGTTAAGCTCCTATAAGAGTTAAAAATAACATTACAGAAATACATATTTATCTTTTTAAATTCCGTTAATCACTTGCGCCTTTACATCCGACAGATACAGTAGCTGCTGACAATATACTTTTTTGTGGTATGCTTGATTCTATTTATTACCTGAGTTATTTATGCAGCGTATATATTTTTTATTGTACTTTTAATTTATTTATCATGTCATGAGTTATTTATGATTGAAATAAAGAATACAACTAACCATATTTATATAAAATATTTTTACGTGTTGCACGTCATCACTACGTTGAATAAAAGCACTGCAAGTTTCTTAATGTTTTATTGGAATTTTATTACAATAGTTTTCCATTGGTATCTTTTAGAAAACAAATTCAATAACAATTAATGCTTGTACCAAAGCCAAAGCAATTGGTGTCTTGCAATCTGAAGAAAATGTTGAAACATTGAAACGTTGCTGCAGTTCAAAATTATTGTCATCATATCTCATGTTAGACTCGCGAATAATCTATTTAAATTTTAATGTTCTATTTAACAATTGGTGCAATCCAAAGATCCAAAGATTAAATTATTTATGAAAAAAGAAATATATATATATATATAAAAATCTGCATCTAGAAAAATGGGGGGAGAGTAAGTAGGGATGAGCATTGTAGCAAAACCATCGATGGTCACAATCGAGAAAAATAATCCAAGTAGACATCACCAAAAATTTTTTGTATATATTAAAACTATGATATAAGACAATGTAAATTAAATTTATGTATCAATACTAAGAATTTTTGACTTAGAATTTCGTTTCATAACGCGTTTTGAATGGGGGTCATTTTCACAGATTTTTTCAAGCACAAGAAGAACTTTTAGTGGCAACTTTAATTTTTTTTAGTTTGTTATTGATATTGTTTTTGTTTTGCAGCAAGACGTTACAAATTTAATATTGATTTAATAGTGAAAAAGTGAAAAAAATACTAAGCAAGTGAAAAATACCTAAAATAAACACAATACAATTAGAGAAGTTTATAAATTAAAAATTATTAATACAAAAAAAAAAAATAAAAAAAATAAACATATTTTCGACAGTGTTGTAAGTGTAGACGCATTATTCCGTTTTATACATTAAAAGATAAATTTATTATTATTATGTAAAAAAATTCATTTAATTGCTTTATTTTAATACAAATCAAAACACATATCAGTTATGTTATTAGTAAACTTAAACGAAACAAAACAGAATTTTTCTCAATTACTGTATAAAAAGGAATTTTAAAGTGTATTTTTTAATAACACAGTGATGGCCCAATCTAAAAGGGGACATGGATAAATTCACGGTAATATCGATTTTTTATATTTATTGCGGGAATACAACAGAGAGTTCGAATACTATAAGTAGAGGTGGAAATCTGTTTCATGCAAATTAAAAATATCGCAGCAAAACCATTGATGGCAGGAAAACATCGAAGCGCAACCATTGATGGCGAAAACATCGAACATCGGACAAAATCATCGATGTTTTTTTTAAGAGTTTAACCAATTAATACAAAAAGTAACTTTATTTTTTTAGGCCTTAACGTCGAAAAAGTGATATTTCTAAAACTACGCCTGAACGCTTATAGCAGTATACGTAGTTTTCAAGTTTACTTTCACGAGTATTTGAACGAGTCCTCTGCCAGGGCAACATTCAAAAACACGTGGGAATTCCGTGCCAGTGTTCACGGTTCAGTTCAAATTATATTTATTAGGGGTCGTCCTTATATATGTCATACATTTGGGGGGCCACACCCCAAATTATATATACCCCACCCCCCCGTCACACAATGTCACAACATTTTTGTTCCCACCTGGCCATGATATTTTTTTCTCATTCTGGGTCGATGACCTTTCTTACCTTAAGGAAATGCGTTGTTCTAAGAAAGTCTTTAGTTTCCATGATATTGCCATAAGTTTTATTTCAAAAAAATTCGGATTTTTCAGATTTATTATTTGAAAGAAATTTCACCATCACAATATATACTTGTACATATATCCGTTAGATATAGCGCAAAATGTCTGGAATGTTTGTTGTAATATAATGGGTATAATGGGTACAAAACCACCCTCTTATAATGGTCCATGTTTGTTAGTGGGCTTAAAGCCGCTTGAAACAAGGAGAAAGATAAATATTTTAATATATGTATCTCACATTATATCAGATAATATTGATAATCCTATTTCAGTTCAATTAATAAGATTTAATATCACTCCAAGGCATTGCGTTGTTTTAAATAATATTTTATCAAACACCATCGAAAAAATTATGTTTTGAATGAACCTATTACTAGAGCTTTGAGTTCATACAACGATTTGTCGTTAAAATAGGCTTTTGATTTTTCTCTTCTAAAACTTTCTTAAAAAATTTAAGCAAGTAAACTTCTTTTAAGTTGAAATTTAATTTTTATTGTTCATTCATTCAAAGATCAGTAATTTCTTTGCCTTTTATAAAATTAAATTTATTTTTTTTAAGGAATCAATAAATATTTATATATTATTATGTACCTAATCGTATGCTTTTCCAAATTAATACTTAGAAAGGAGACTTCTTGATTTTTTGTGATTTTTATCTAGTTTATAATGCATAGAAAAAGTTTTAATTTTATAAAAAAACATACCACTAGGACAATCTATATATTGGGGGTTGGAATTAATTTTAAAGGTTTTTTTCGGTTTTTGAGCATTTATTTAGAAACAACGGTACAATGTATATTATTCAAAGTATTGTCCATCGTTAGCTACAACATTTTCCCATCTTTCTGGCAGCATATGGATTCCGCGCCGGAAGAACGATTCGTCTTTTGAGGCAATCCACGAATCGACCCATTTTTTGGTATCCTCGTAAGAAGTGAAGCGCTGCTCAGCCAAGCCATGCGTCATCGATCTGAATAGGTGGTAGTCGGAAGGGGCTATGTCTGGGCTATAAGGCGGGTGGGGTAGCACATCCCAATTCAGCGCCTCCAACGTTTCCTTGACGGTTCTTGCAACATGTGGCCGTGCGTTGTCATGTTGAAAAACCACTTTGTCGTGTCTTTTGGCATATTCCGGCCGTTTAACCTTTAATGCTCGGCTCAATTGCATCAATTGTTGTTGGTAGCGTTTCCCAGTGATGGTTTCGTTAGGTTTTAGCAGCTCATAGTACACGACACCCTTCTGATCCCACCAAATACACAGCATAAGCTTGGCGCCATGAATATTCGGCTTGGCCCTCGATGTTGATGCATGGCCGGGTGGTCCCCACGATTTTTTTCGCTTAGGATTATCGTAATGGATCCACTTTTCATCGCCAGTGACAATACGATGCAAAAAACTCTTCCTTTTATGCCGTTGAAGCAGTTGTTCGCACATGCAAAATCGCCGTTCAACGTCTCTCGGCTTCAACTGGTACGGCACCCAATTTCCTTGCTTTTGAATCATTCCCATGGCCTTCAAGCGTTTGCCGACCGTTGATAAGTCGACTCCCAATGATTCTGACAATTCTTGAAGGGTTTGACACGGGTCTTCATCGAGCAAAGCCTCCAATTCCTCATCTTCAAACTTTTTCGGCTGGCCCGGACGCTCTTTGTCTTCCGTATCAAAATCACCACTTTTAAACCGACGGAACCAGTACTCACAAGTAGAAATCGATGGAGCATAGTCCCCGTAAGCCTCAGTAAGCGTGCGTTGTGCTTCAACCGCTTTTTTCTTCAAATGGAAGCACAAAAGTAAACCTTCCCGCAAATTGCGTTTTGTTGGAACGAAAGTCGACATGTTCACAGAGAAAAAAATATATGTTGTTTACACTTCAGTGGAATGACACATACTAAAAAATGAAGCTTAGACAATGTGCTTTGAAATGAATATAGTCACAGGTGTGCCCGATGCGATCTATTGATAGTTACGCCATCTCTTAGAAAACCTTTAAAACTAATTCCAACCCCCAATATATATATATAAATGAATGTACGTTTGTTGGTTTGTTTGTTAATGTGACCTAAATACATTTCTACACCTTTCATCGCGATGAAACTTTCCAAATTGGTTGTTCGCATTTATGCGCAGGTTTTAGTCGTAGTACGGACAGCGTTGAACAAGGGGGCGTGTCACCTCCCATACAACCTAAATTTTAGATATCGAATAGCTTTTGAGTTATAGTTCGCACAGCCATGAAATTTCGTATTCGACCACAATTTACACATGCCATTTTGCTGATAACATTTTATGGGCGTAGTACAAGGAGGAGTGGCACCTCCTATACAACCCAAATTTGAGATTTTGAATAGCATTTGCGTTTTAATTTGCATATCTTCGGAATTTAGTATTCGACTACAATTTACACGTGCTGTTTTACTTATAACATTTTATGGGCGTTGGACAAAGGGTCGTGGCACCTCTCATACAACCCAAATTTGAAAATTTTGAATAGCTTTTGCGTTATAATTCGCACAGCCATGAAATTTGGTATTCGACCACAATTTACACATGCCGTTTTACTAGTAATATTTTATGGGCACAGTACAAAGGGGAGTGGCATCACCCATACAACCCATATTTGAGATTTTGAATAACATTTGCGATATAATTCGCACAGCCTCGGAATTCAGTATTTGGCTAAAATTTACACATGCTGTTTTACAGATAACATTTTATGGGTGTTGAACAATGGGGCGTGGCACCTCTCATACAACCCAAGTTTGAGATATCGAAAAGCTTTTCAGTTATATTTCGCACAGCCATGAAATTAGGTATTCTACCACAATTTGCACACGCCGTTTAGGGGGTGTGGCACCTCCAATACAACCCAAATTTACGATTTGCGATATCGAATAGCTTTGGAGTTATAGGCCGCACAGCCAAGGAGTTCAATATTCGACCACGATTTACACATGCCGTTTCACTGATAAAATTTTATTGGCGCTAAACAAGGGGGCGTGGCAAATCCCAAATTTCCGATATCGAATATCTTTGGAAGTATAGATCGTACAGCCTCGGAATTTTGGTATTCGACCAAAATTTACACGTGCCGTTTCACTGATCAAATTTTATGGGAGTTGTAAAATGGTAAGTGACACCTTCCATAAAGCCCAAATTTGCGATATCGAATGGTTTGGAGTTATAGGTTGCACAGCCTCGGAATTCAGTATTCGAACTCAATTTTCACATGCAGGTTCATGACATTTTATGGAAGTTTGGCAACGGGGGCGTGGTAGCAACGCGCCGGGTTTCAGCTAGTTTCATAAAAACATGTGTTAATATATGTTTATTTTGTTATCGGCAATTCACGATACGTAATATTTTAGAGGTCTTTAATATATTTTTCAACGTAGAAAAAAGTTTATGTATTTTTATTGTCAACATTTTAGAATAATTTAGCTATTTTTGTCAATTTAAATAAGTGATTATAATAGCAATCAGGAAACTTTTGTTTTTTTAATGCTGTATAAAAGTAGCATTTTTTTGAATATTTAATAACCATGTTGTAAATTACACAAAAATAAAGCTTATTCAGCAAAAGTTGCTATAGAGTATTTAAATTTTGCTCTTTTAAAAGTCAGAGAAATTATTTACATAAAGTTACGGTCAACATATTTTAACATGCTAATTGTTAAAAAAGAATGGTGAAAAAAATAGGATATATAAATTAAATGTTTATATATGTTTTTTAAGTTAGTTTTCAAATACTAACTTAAAAAATACTATTAGAAATTTTCAACCAAAAAATAGCAAAGCTGTTTTATTAACTTTTTCGCAAACTTTGTCTTTTCCAAAAAAAAACGCTTATGTAAGCTGACAATCTGATTGATTTGCAACGCCCTCTAGTGAGGGTATTCCCACCCTTGAGAATAGTCATCAGCCAAACTTCATCCACTTGTGCACCTCTCTATAGAAATACTTTTTAGTTCTATCAGAGAATCCAAGCGAACAGTCACGAATACATACGCATATAAATCAGACCTATACTTGCGCAATTTTAACGAAATGTGACGCTTTTGTGGTATGTGTGAGAAACTGAGTTCATCTCGCGGTCACAGCTCTGATTGGAATTGGGTAAAGAGCAGCGTTTGGGAACCGGTTGGTTGGATTTGTTTCGCTCTTTTTATAACACGCACACGACTACATTTTTTGAATGTTTGTAGTGTGTTTGTTAGTACGAGCTGTGCGTGTGTGTGTTTGAAAGTATTAAGCGACATCTCTGAATAGCCTAGCGCACTGTATAAATTGTTGCCTTTTCAAGCTCTTCAACATTAATGATTGCACTGCTAAACTGCAGAGGACGTTGCAGTCGGGTGGACGGTTGCTGCCGAAACTGAATTAGGCGCTGAAGTTTTCAAACAAGATTTAACCATTTAATTAAAATAGATAAATAAAACTTCTTTTTTTTATTTGATGTAATATGATGCTGTTGGTGTGTGATTAATTGTTATTATATGCTTAACTTTCAAATAATAATGTGTCATAATTTTTCATTTTTGTTCTTATTTTATAATATTGATTGAGAACAAACTACATATTTAATTAAGATTTTTTTTTTTTATTCGATTCTAAGGCTTAAAACATTAAATAGTATGGATATTAAAGAAAAAAATTTGGAAATCGGTTTTTGGGGATTTTAACTATTGCGCTCGATCGACCAAAAATTTTACTATGAGTCCAAATAAAATATTTTATATCACTTATACGACTTGGTGGGAAAAAACAAATTGCAAAAATTTAAATTTGACAGTATTCCAATGAAATGAAGTAAGACTATTTTCGAAGCTATAAATAATAAAGACAAAAAAAATGGTGCAATTCCGATAAAGAATCTGGAAATGATGAAATATTTTGCTGAAAGTGGAACTTTTTAAAAAGTTCGGATTTTGGTATTTTTACAAAAAGAAAGTCTGCAAATGTTTAAAAATGTGAATTCCAATATTTTGTCAGAAAAACAAAACATTGTCTTGCAATATTTTGTGCAAAAATTTTTTAAAAAATTACCAAAATTCGGATATCAAAATTAAAGATGTTCAAACTTTAATTTCTTTAAAATCCTCTAAGTGCAATTTTCTCGCGACAACAAAAATCGTAAGATATATATAAAAATGATTTTCTAACCAGGAAGGGCTTAAATAATTCTACATCATGAAACAATTTTTAAATTACAGATGTGTTGTTGGTACAAACTTAAGTTGCACGCCACAAGATGAAACGTTCTTGAAACATCCAAAAAATTTTTTATTGTGTTATTCGTACGTTACAATTTAGGTAAAATAACGTGAATGTAACAAATATATTTGTAAGGAAGTTATTTTTTGTTATAATGACAGATTTTTTAACAAGAAAGTAGTACTTACTGATGACATATTCCTGATTGAAAAAATATGTTCTTACACGCTCAGAAATCTTGGATTAAATTCTAATAAAAACTGAATTGTATATAGGACCACACCAGAATTGCATTAGAATCTAATATATGTCAAATATTAAAATTGAATTCTAGTCCCATAATACTAAATTCTAATACAGAATTGGAATAGAAACTAAGTTTAGAACAATACTATTGTGGTTTATATTTTAATACATTTGTAATCAAGTGTAATACTTCAGTTATTAAAAAGTAATACGAATAAAAAAATGTTTATTAAATATTAATACAAATTGTATTAAATAGTAATACAAATTGTATCAAACTGTATTAAATAGTAATACAAATTGTATTAAACAGTAATACAAGATGTATAATATTTAATACATATTGTCCTGAAAAGGTTGGATATGTTTACCACATAATCAATGCAGGATTAAAAATCAACATTTATGGATCATTTTTGGAATAAAGCTATGAATCTTTTATATGTAAACTTACTTTTAAAATTCCAAGAGAAATAAAAGGAAAATATTTGGTCAACCAATAACAAAATCCTTATTCATTTAAAGTTTCTTTTATAACATAAGGTTTTTCGTTACCGAAAACTATTTCTTTGGGTTTTATTTTGACAATGTCAGATTTCAGAATCAGAATGACAATTTGACAGATGATTGATAGATGTTTGTATTATATTTTACGACAATTTGTATTAATACTTGTATATAATACAAATTTAATTATACTTTAATACAGATAAGATTAAATCAATTCTTAAAGAATAAGATTAATCAAAAATATATTAAACAAATTCATAATTCCAACGCTTGGCTTAAAATTAATTCCAAGATTTCTGAGCGTGTAAAAAGCATAGATGGGCACTTTGCAGTACCAGTAAAATTGCAGTAAAAATAAATTTTTACTGATAATGAAATTCAATTTGCATGACCAGTAAATTTTTACTGATTACTGAAAAAAATTGCAGTAAAAATAAATGTTTACTGATTCCTGGGAAAAAATTGCAGTACAAATAAATTTTTACTGATAATGAAATTCAATTTGCATTACCAGTAAATTTTTACTGATTACTGGAAGAAATTGCAGTAAAAATAAATTTTTACTGATTACTGGAAAAAAATTGCAGTACAAATAAATTTTTTGTGATTACTGAAAAAAATTGCAGTAAAAATAAATTTTTACTGATTACTGAAAAAATTTGCAGTAAAAATAAATTTTTACTGATTACTGAAAAAAATTGCAGTAAAAATAAATGTTTACTGATTACTGGGAAAAAATTGCAGTACAAATAAATTTTTACTGATAATGAAATTCAATTTGCATGACCAGTAAATTTTTACTGATTACTGAAAAAAATTGCAGTAAAAATAAATGTTTACTGATTACTGGGAAAAAATTGCAGTACAAATAAATTTTTACTGATAATGAAATTCAATTTGCATTACCAGTAAATTTTTACTGATTACTGGAAAAAATTGCAGTAAAAAAAAATTTTTACTGATTACTGGAAAAAATTGCAGTACAAATAAATTTTTACTGATAATGAAATTTAATTTGCATTACCAGTAAATTTTTACTGATTACTGAAAAAATTTGCAGTAAAAAAAAATTTTTACTGATTACTGAAAAAAATTGCAGTAAAAATATATTTTTACTGATTACTGAAAAAAATTGCAGTAAAAATAAATTTTTACTGATTACTGAAAAAAATTGCAGTAAAAGTAAATTTTAACTTATAATGAAATATCATTTGCATGATAAGTAAAATTTTTACTAGTTACTGAAACTACCATTTAGGTAGTTAAAAAGGTAGTTAAAAATCAATGTACAAGCACTAAGGGCCAGTTTTTCAGTACGAGTTTAAACTTTATTCAAATTTAACCTAGCTTCAGTATAATCAGTAAAAATGTATTTTTACTGCAATTTTTTCAGTAATCAGTAAAAATACACTTTTACTGCATTTTTTTCAGTAATCAGTAAAAATTTATTTTTACTGCAATTTTTTTCAGTAATCAGTAAAAATTTATTTTTACTGCAAATTTTTTCAGTAATCAGTAAAAATTTCCTGGTAATGCAAATTGAATTTCATTATCAGTAAAAATTTATTTGTACTGCAATTTTTTTCCAGTAATCAGTAAAAATTTATTTTTACTGCAATTTTTTCCAGTAATCAGTAAAAATTTACTGGTAATGCAAATTGAATTTCATTATCAGTAAAAGTTTACTGATTACTGCTTCTAGTAATGCAGTAAATATTCACTGCAGTGTGCCCATGTATGGTAAAAAGTTTAAAAATGTTTTGCATACACAATTCCTTAATATAGTTTTCATTAAACCAGTGATAGTTTTTTGAAGTGTACTTTAAATAAAATTAAAATTAAATTGAAAATATCAAGAGTTTTGCACTAAAATTTTACAACAAAAGCCATTTTGTCGATGAATGTTTGTGTTTTACCTCTAGAAAACTCACGCGCCACCCAAGAAATAACATTTTTAAAATAGTTTGGAAAACTATTATTACTATTATTTCCAAACTATTACTTATATTACTAAATTTGTTTAAAAAACTGAAATACCACCGAATTATAACATATTTTTGTAACAAATCGAAATCTGTGCTAGCTGGGTCATCATCATAATAAAAGCGTACTCCTAGCCTAAATAGATTTCTTTTTCGAAAATAAGCACACTTGGCGTAACTTTGGAAGTTTTTCAAGTCAAAATAGCTTAAGGTCAGACGAATTTTCTTTATTCAATTTTTCAATAATTTCTTATTTATATTATAATCAGATATTTAGGCTGTGTGCGAATTGATCTAAATGTGACCTAATCTAAATTGTGTCGATAAGGCAGTGCTTCCCAATTTAGGAAGCATTTTGTTAGCTTGAGAATTACCTAAATTATTTAGAAAGCACTGTCTGTGCTGTGTGTGTCTGTGAAAGTTCACATTTAGACCAATCCACACACAGACTTAGTTCATATTTTAGTATAATAAATATAATATTTCATTTTAGCTAGTACCTGCAACCAAAACCATACAATTCTTAAAAAATAAATAGTTTTTCAAGGCTAAATTCCAATAAGTTTAATTTGTTTTTATACATTCTTGAATAACGCAAAAACAAAATTCTCAATTAAAAATTTAAATTTAGAATTTTGTTTTTGCGTTATTCAAGAATGTATAAAAACAAATTAAACTTATTGGAATTTAGCCTTGAAAAACTATTTATTTTTTAAGAATTGTATGGTTTTGGTTGCAGGTACTAGCTAAAATGAAATATTATATTTATTATACTAAAATATGAACTAAGTCTGTGTGTGGATTGGTCTAAATGTGAACTTTCACAGACACACACAGCACAGACAGTGCTTTCTAAATAATTTAGGTAATTCTCAAGCTAACAAAATGCTTCCTAAATTGGGAAGCACTGCCTTATCGACACAATTTAGATTAGGTCACATTTAGATCAATTCGCACACAGCCTAAATATCTGATTATAATATAAATAAGAAATTATTGAAAAATTGAATAAAGAAAATTCGTCTGACCTTAAGCTATTTTGACTTGAAAAACTTCCAAAGTTACGCCAAGTGTGCTTATTTTCGAAAAAGAAATCTATTTAGGCTAGGAGTACGCTTTTATTATGATGATGACCCAGCTAGCACAGATTTCGATTTGTTACAAAAATATGTTATAATTCGGTGGTATTTCAGTTTTTTAAACAAATTTAGTAATATAAGTAATAGTTTGGAAATAATAGTAATAATAGTTTTCCAAACTATTTTAAAAATGTTATTTCTTGGGTGGCGCGTGAGTTTTCTAGAGGTAAAACACAAACATTCATCGACAAAATGGCTTTTGTTGTAAAATTTTAGTGCAAAACTCTTGATATTTTCAATTTAATTTTAATTTTATTTAAAGTACACTTCAAAAAACTATCACTGGTTTAATGAAAACTATATTAAGGAATTGTGTATGCAAAACATTTTTAAACTTTTTACCATACATGGGCACACTGCAGTGAATATTTACTGCATTACTAAAAGCAGTAATCAGTAAACTTTTACTGATAATGAAATTCAATTTGCATTACCAGTAAATTTTTACTGATTACTGGAAAAAATTTCAGTAAAAATAAATTTTTACTGATTACTGGAAAAAAATTGCAGTACAAATAAATTTTTACTGATAATGAAATTCAATTTGCATTACCAGGAAATTTTTACTGATTACTGAAAAAATTTGCAGTAAAAAAAAATTTTTACTGATTACTGAAAAAAATTGCAGTAAAAATATATTTTTACTGATTTTACTGATAGAAATTGTTTTTATCCGTTCGGGCCACCAAGTCGTATGAGTAATATGAAATAGGTTATTTCATACGTACTTTCATGCGTATCACTAATCCTCATATTTAAACAAGTGGGATGCTTGTAAGATTTAGAAGGCAAATTTATTTCATACAATTTCCGAATATAGACATGGAAGTTCTAGATTGGCTCTAGTTTTTGAGTTTGTAAAAACGTAAAATAGTTGAATCTTAAATGGTTTCCGGTATTATTTTCTTGTAATAAAACATTTTTTTAAATCATTGGATTTTTGAAGAAATATAAAAACAACAATTAGTAGTCATCGGGCACATTAATTGAGATATTTTACATTTTTTTTTTTATTTTTAATTTTCCATATTCTCTAAAAACGAGAAAATGTGAGTAGTCATTATATAGGAAATTTTATTAAACAGATGTCCACTAAATACCTTAGTCAAAAACTACGTATGTCCAAATATTGGATGTAGTTTTCGTTAGGTCAATAAAATGTGGACAAATAGACAGTTTGACATAGTGAATACAGCAATATAATGCTTATATCATCATCTTACTAACAAAAATTTATAATAAAAAAATAATAATTAATAAAAAACATACAAAGGTTTTCAAACTTTATAATAACAGTGAAAGGTTCTTAAAATTAATCTATAGTTATGGTTATGATTATGGTTATGGTTATGGTTATGGTTATTGTTATGGTTATGGTTATGGTTATGGTTATGGTTATGGTTATGGTTATGGTTATGGTTATGGTTATGGTTATGGTTATGGTTATGGTTATGGTTATGGTTATGGTTATGGTTATGGTTATGGTTATGGTTATGGTTATGGTTATGGTTATGGTTATGGTTATGGTTATGGTTATGGTTATGGTTATGGTTATGGTTATGGTTATGGTTATGGTTATGGTTATGGTTATGGTTATGGTTATGGTTATGGTTATGGTTATGGTTATGGTTATGGTTATGGTTATGGTTATGGTTATGGTTATGGTTATGGTTATGGTTATGGTTATGGTTATGGTTATGGTTATGGTTATGGTTATGGTTATGGTTATGGTTATGGTTATGGTTATGGTTATGGTTATGGTTATGGTTATGGTTATGGTTATTGTTATTGTTATGGTTATGGTTATGGTTATGGTTATGGTTATGGTTATGGTTATGGTTATGGTTATGGTTATGGTTATGGTTATGGTTATGGTTATGGTAATGGTTATGGTTATGCTTATGGTTATGGTTATGGTTATGGTTATGGTTATGGTTATGGTTATGGTTATGGTTATGGTTATGGTTATGGTTATGGTTATGGTTATGGTTATGGTTATGGTTATGGTTATGGTTATGGTTATGGTTATGGTTATGGTTATGGTTATGGTTATGGTTATGGTTATGGTTATGGTTATGGTTATGGTTATGGTTATGGTTATGGTTATGGTTATGGTTATGGTTATGGTTATGGTTATGGTTATGGTTATGGTTATGGTTATGGTTATGGTTATGGTTATGGTTATGGTTATGGTTATGGTTATGGTTATGGTTATGGTTATGGTTATGGTTATGGTTATGGTTATGGTTATGGTTATGGTTATGGTTATGGTTATGGTTATGGTTATGGTTATGGTTATGGTTATGGTTATGGTTATGGTTATGGTTATGGTTATGGTTATGGTTATGGTTATGGTTATGGTTATGGTTATGGTTATGGTTATGGTTATGGTTATGGTTATGGTTATGGTTATGGTTATGGTTATGGTTATGGTTATGGTTATGGTTAGGGTTGTGGTTATGGTTATGGTTATGGTTATGGTTATGGTTATGGTTATGGTTATGGTTATGGTTATAGTTATGGTTATGGTTATGGTTATGGTTATGGTTATTGTTATGGTTATGATTATGGTTATGGTTATGGTTATGGTTATGGTTATGGTTATGGTTATGGTTATGGTTATGGTTATGGTTATGGTTATGGTTATGGTTATGGTTATGGTTATGGTTATGGTTATGGTTATGGTTATGGTTATGGTTATGGTTATGGTTATGGTTATGGGTATGTGTATGGGTATGGGTATGGTTATGGTTACGGTTGTGGTTATGGGTACGGTTATGTTTATGGTTATGATGATGATTATGGTTATGTGTATGGTTATGGTTATAGTTAAGATTTGGGAGGTATAGACTTGTGAGGACTCTTTGAAATGTCAATTACTATTTTGTTTAATATTTGTTCACTATTTAAAGTAGTCAGTGTAAAAAAAACTAACAATCACTATTTAGAGCGTTCACTATTTAGAGTTGTCAGTGTAGAAAAACTAACATTCACTATTTCGAGCGTTCACTATTTCAGGAGTTCGTTATATCCAGATTTGACTGCATATAGAGACTTAAAATTTTTTGTACTTAAATAAATAAAAAAAAAAAAATCATTCATGTTTTATTTGTTTTCAAATGCATCTTCTTCTCGCTAGGTGGCAGAACAAAAATAGTCCTTTTCAGCCTGTTTCAAGTTATTTTGGTCCTATTTTATTGAAAACAAAAAAATCACAGATCAAATGTATAAGGGCACTTGTAGCTACAACCATTACTAGAATCATTAAGTTTATCCCAATACGAAAAATTTACAGCCCTATTCTGTTCAAAGGTACATTTGTTACCCAGTATTTTTAATATTGCTATGTGTTTGCTGTAATTTTTTGACTTCAAAATAAAATTTGAAGCTCAAAAATAACAAATTTTGATAAAAATTGTCACCTGCTTTTCAGATAGTCTTAATTTTATTAAAAAATTTTGTTTTTTTAGCTTCAAGTTTTGTTTTGAAAACAAAAATTACACAAGAATATAGAAAGATCAAAAATACTTGGTAGAAATTGTTATTTTGCCAGAATACGGCTGTTATGCGACTTTTTTGACAACAATTGCATTTGCAACCCATTCGATCCCTGTAGCGGCCGAAAATTGTGACCAATTGTTAAGGTTGTAGCGACAAGTAACCTTTTTAATACGCAGTTTAATTTTTTTGGTTTCCGATTAATTGGGATCAAGATATCTTAACATCGAATGAAAAGGACTACTTTTTTGGTACCACCTTTTGGAACAGGAAAATTTTTTTTAAATAATAGTTTTTAAATGTGCACATAATGTGACCATATTGAAATTTTTGCAATAAATTCTTTATTTATTAACACTTTGTGACTTACTAGACAGAGGAACCTTCTTTCGAAACATATTTGAGAAATTAGAAGAGAGCTAATGAGGGAGAATATTTTCTCTACACGGTTAGAAATCTTGGACTAAATTTTAGTCCCAATAAAATATAACTGAGTCACTTTGCAAATACTAAGTCATAAATAAAACTCTTCTGTACTTGAATTTAAACCAAAAGAAATATTACAGCATCAATTTAGCTTTTTGGTTAAAATTTAACTTTTTGGTTTCAATTTTAGCCATTTTGGTTTAAGTTTAAGTACAATTCTGTATTACTTTTTGTTTTTAATACAATTTATACTAAATTCTAGTGAACTTGGATTCTAAATTTAGATAAAAAGTTAGCCTGGCAATGCTGCAACTCAATATAAGGCGACTCGGTATGTTTTTTTATAGTGCTTTTTATGTGTAGGCCAATAGCCCGGTAGTTAGAGTAGTGAGTTTACAAACTGAATGTCGTGTGACCGAGTCTCTCGGTTTTTGTTATTTTTTGTAATATTTTAATCCAAGATTGTACTAAATTTTAAACCAAAACTGTATTAAAACCATTTATGGTTTTTTGAGTATCTTGAAAATGCTAGAATTGACTTATATTTAGTTCTGAAAGGTTTTAATTTTAGTACAAGATTTCTAACCGTGTACTTATTGTGCCAATATTTACATGAAATAACTACAAGTCAGCAAATATTTTCATACAAAATCTTTTACCCACATATGTGACCATTTAACCCGATGAGGTTAAAGGCATTGTGCTGAATTTTAAAACGTGATAATTTTCTTAGTGTGTTCATTGTTTTGACCAACATTTTTAACCCCATATTTGTAGGCACTGCTTGAATCAAAAAATCGACCGTAACGTTTATCGAATCCCATGACTTTTGTAATGCAATGATATATCCAACAATAAGCCGATTCCTAAGGATTGGTGGAACGTTGTATCTTCGAAGACTCAAAACATACATGAGACGGAAAACTGGAGAAGACAGGCTCAATGGGTTAGCTCTTCTAAATGTTCACAAAGATGTGGAAGTGACCACGGAAGAAATTTTAAATGTACTAGTAAGAAGTAAAAGAAGACTGGACATTATGATATAAAGATAATTTTACATAAAAAATTGGAATAAGTCTTAATAAAAAAAATTAAAAAAACACACAATTTTTTCTGTGTACGCGCCTGATATCGTGTAAAAATTATTGATGGTTGAATATTTAATTCCACCTTTCTCTATTCACCTTTCAAAACAAATTCAACACTGAGCACAAGCCATACATTACAGCACAAGCTCCGCCTCTTTCATAATGGCTTCACATAATACTTAATGGCTGCTACAACGCTTGCGTCTTAAGGAGAGAGCGAGTTGAAATACCAGCTAAAATGAGATGAAATGTGGGATATAAAAATAATATATACAAAAATAAATATGGCAAGGCAAGGTGACATCTGCTGCTGCCTTCGACGCTGCAGTCAGATGCCAAATTACCATGAAGTCAACTGCGCTGCCGTTGTTGCTTACAATTCGCACATTATTTGTAGGTAGAACTGTTTTTGACAACTTCATGTTCTTCTTCTTCTCTTTCTTCTTCCATTCATGTCTTATTCAGAAATTAAAATACTTGCTGCTGTTAAAATTGTTAGATTAAACTACATAAGACGGCAACAAGTTACTTGTCTTTAGGCGTAATAATGTAGCGTTCAACAGTCTGGAGCTATTTAAGTGGAACCACATTTTCGTAATTAACAGCTACTGCAGCAACACAACTTCTTTGAAACCGTCGGTGGTGTACCTTCAAAAATCAATGCATATGCCGCCTGAGTGATTGTTGACTGCCACCCCAGCTGTGTTGACTTACACCCTAACAGATGATGCTTACTGTGCTTCATTATTATTATGCAGAATTTTTCCTATTAACTCTCAGGAAGTTCGGAGTTGCTATTTATGAAAGTGTTGAAATGTTTGAGACATTGGGGATATTTAAATCTGACAAGTAAACTTGATAGTTTAATGTAATTTATATGTTGAAACGGATATTATTAAGTTATAGAAAGAGTTAGTAAAAAATAATCTTCGGCATAGCTGCCCCGGAAGTTAAACCGCCACAGCTGCACTGAGAAATAACTAAATTTTTTAAGAAATTATTTTTCTGGATTAAAAATAAGTCATCAATGATTATTTACTTGAATCCTAATTTTAATCAATTAATGCGAAAAAGTAATTGTATAAAAGTTAAATTTAGACAACTAAGTCTCCATATTTCATGGTAATTTTTTCGGTTCAAACTAAAATAAAAAAAGACATATTGAGAGAACAAATAAAAAACTGCTGTATTTACAATTATAGATTTAAAACCTGGTAAAAAATATAAAATCAAAGAAATGTAAAAATAACGTTTCCATTTATTTTAGATTTTATGAACAAAACTTCCTAGTTTTAAAAAAATTAACTTCTTGACTTAAGCAAGATATTTTCCACTGCATAAAATAATTAAGTAATTGTATGCATAAGTAAGCACCAGCGAATGCTTGATTTTGCCTCTTTGTATGTGTTTAAGTACCCTGCAGAAAATTGGACCAATTTTTAAATAGTTCTGAACTAGTTCCAAAAAGGACCAGTACTGGTTTTCCAGTAATTGAACATTTGGTTGTGAAAATAGCAAAAACTCGTTTTTTTTTTCAATGGTGCATTTTCGACAAACTGTCGAACACCAATGGATATTGAAATAAATTAGAAGCAACTAGAAAAGATGGCAACCTTGGTAGAGTTGATGGCGGTGATCTATAAATATCCTACTTCTTTAAAAATGTCATATGATTAAGTAGCCAATTTGAACGTTCAATTTGTTCTATATAATTCAAATGAATGAATTCCAAATCAAAGTGAGTTGATCACAGCTTAATCACTCAAAGGCTACTGAAGAGGAAATGTAGCGATTTCCGAAACAAACTGTCTAGTCAGCTTAGTGATTAAGTCTATACAGAGCTGTTGTTGTTGCCTACGTAAAATGTTACTTGATCTAAAGCTCGCAGTTTAATTCATGTAATTTTAAATATATAATATTTTTTTAAGCTAGCAAAATTACCTTTTAAGCTATAAAAAAAAATTAGGATGGGGACTCAATGGGTTCAAGAGATATGGACATTACAAAATGGTGGTGTTTGCAACATTTTGTGTCATTTTAAGTGAATATTTTTGTTACTTTTTGTTGAAAAAAAAATCTATTATGCAATGTATCGGTTAGATTATGATCCATTCCTTAGACAATTTAATTGCGCATATTAAAAGAAATTAAGATTCGTTACAAATTGACTGAGTTATGTGAGTCGCCAGCTTGCAAACGAAGTTTTTCAGTAAACACGTTTAAAGTTTTAAATATAGTGTGCTATCTGCTTTGACGTGGTCGGCTCAGAGACTCATAACTTTTGAACCATAACAAATTTTGATTTGATCCTTAAGAATGATCTTCTACAAATTTATAGCTATCGAAAAATTTAAAAAACAAATGTTGACTCACCTGAGAGGTCCTCAAATTACGTTACCAATTTAGGGGAAGAGTTTTGAATTTCACTAAGATAAGTAACAGTGCGGGGGGCGATAGGTAAATGTTAAATATTTTTCAATTGGATATAATTTAATACAATGATTAACATTTTTGCAATAAGTTCTAATATTTACTATGCACTCACTCCACGTTTGAAATTATCTCAGTATTATTTGGATTTGGAACTTTTATCAAAACTAAATGAAAAATCCGCTCCAATAGTATTAAAATAGCAGCACTTTCAAAAATTCACAAAAACAAAAAAAATATACCTGATATTTTAAGCACAAGCTCACAAAACTAGAAAAAAATTAACCTGATCTTTAACACTTAAGCTCAATATTCACATTATAACTTCCGCCCAGTCGAAAAGACTTCTCGTGAAAATCTTAAAGCAATATTTTTTATTTGACAGGTGGAGCATTTCACGTGAAATGGACCAAGAAAAAATGCCAGGTTCTTGATTTTGTTTATAATTGGGTCAGATATTTTTTTTTTTTGTCTTATGCAACTTAAAAAAATTGGCAAAATTTGGGGAACGGCTTTTTCGATTGCTCTTGATGCAGTTAATCAAATGCATTGAATAGTAACTACATAGTGTTTATTTGAGAAAATGAGTTGGTTTTTAGAAATTGACTTTAATTTAAAAATTAATTTATATAATGTAGTTAACTGGAAGTTAGTATTAAAAATTGGATTTTTCTGATTAAAAATATATTATGTAAAAAAAAAATTAGAATGGTATCTGGATTTGCTTAGATAAAGATAAATATAAATTTACTGCGTTACGTGAAATGCCCCAGGTGACAAATTCTTTTTATTTATTGTTTGAAGAATGTAACAGAAGCTTTGCATAGTTATAATTTTCAGTTGTTGGCCTAAATTATAAGAACTAAGAATTATTTCATTATTCGAGAATTAAAACTGTGAGCTCTACAACTATATATTTAGCTTAAATACTTTTACTCTTGTAGCAATTCAAAAGCGTATGCATTGATTCATTGAAAGCGCCACTGTTTTCATAATAACTTGTTATTGCAAAGAATTCGTTTTGTGTTGAATGCTTCCTCGTAACTAGTGTTGTCAAATATTCGACAAAATGTAAATCCGGTTTCTCAAGTAGCAAGAAAATTAAAATTTTTTAAAAACCGGATTTTCAAATACTTAAAAAAATAACCGATTTAAACCGATTTTTAATAAAATATATTTTTGAAATGAATGAAAATTTGAGAGAAAAATACAAGGCATCGTACATTTTTTTCTTTTATATATAGTCCATTTAAATAAAGATTTTATAAAGCGTATTTAATAATACAATAAGATAAAAGTCAAAATAGTAACATTAAAAACAAATATAAACATATTTAGGGCTTATTGCAAGAAGCCACATATGATAAGCCACATAAAAAATATTTTCAAATAATCGACTCTAAAGTTTTGAATAAACGTATTTTTGTATGAAGTAATGGAATTTAACATGGAAGCTTTTACAAGCAGGTTGGAAAATTAATAAGAAATAGCCTAAATCTCTTCAGTGGTAATTGGCAATGCATTGAGTAATGTATTTAGCCTAAAAAAAATTGATATTTGAGGTCATGTGGCTTATTTCGTTATTGCAATAAGCCCTTCATATATGAAAAAAGCAAGGACTTACAAGAAACATAAAATAATAAGAAATTAATCCATTAATATTAACAAAGAAGTAAATAGCAAAGTTGGTGGCAATCTTTTTCTTTGTTTGGTTTTAATAACAGTTGAAACGGAAAATACTCTTTCACTTATTGTAGATGTTAGGCAAATAGTTAGTAAAGCATTAAAGTAAAGATCTAATTTTATTGTTCTCTTATTACATTTTTCTAGAAACTATCAACATACACATATAAATATCCATCAAACTTGCTCCAGTATCTTGAAAATACTTTTTATACGAATTTTGTACAGAATTCATAGCTTCCATAAACTGGTCTTTTAGGCATCCAGATTTTTCAATAATCTTTTGATTCTTCGGATACGTCTGCAGTTTTTGGTCAATGAAATTAGGAAAAAGCCTATTAAAGAAATCAACAGCATACTCTTTTACTTGCTGTTTAAGAGAAACTTAAATGTGTATCTTCCCTGGGAAAGACTCCTAAATGGAGACATAATTTAAACGTATTTACCACTTTGATACGCCTTTCTGATATCCTTTTCTTGAGACAGTTATAATGTTTTCGAGTGTATTCAGTTTCATATTTTTCTATTGACTGCAGAATAAATTTCCAAATGCCCTCAGCATCAATTAAACTGAAACTGAATCTTTTGGAAACTCCTTAACTGCTAGCTGAAGTGAATCAAGTAATTAATATATTTCTTTCAGCGCATTTATTTCAATTTCGCTAAAAGTTTCTAAGCTAAGATCCAATAAATCATGATTTATCACTTAAATATTCTTAAAAATGTAAAAATCATGTGAGCCATAGAGTTCCATCTATGAATAAAACAAGCCGTAGTTCATGACCTTCCTGCAATTGTCATGTTTATAAAAAGTATCAACCACACACAAATGGATGACATTGATGCATAGTTGAGAAATAGCTGGAATAGAAGCACCATACTTCTTCATGACTACAGCGCCGTCACGAGTTGATGCAACAATATCAATGCAAAGAACCATTTTAAATTCTGACAATTTATTTTGGATACAAAATTCTAAATAATTAAAGTGCCTTTTAATTTTACTTCCTGTAGTCCCAGGCTATTTTGTAAATATTTGTATACGCTGGAAATTAACAAAAAAAAATGGAATCAATTAAGTATTCGAAAATGTCAAATAACCCGACCAGAAAAACCCGGTTTTTCGAGTTATTTGAAATGCACAATTTAAATATAACCGAAACCGAAAAAACAATAAAATATCGGTTTCCCAAATAACCCGAAACCGATAATGATGACACTACTCGTTACAGTTTTTAAAGAGTGTAAATTCTTTTCTTTCGAGTATTTAATAATCTTATTTAATAATATTAAGTATTATTTTTCGAGTGTAGTAATAACAAATTGCATTTATTCTTTAAATTTGCTCATTGTTTAATTATTTTTATTTTCACATAGTAATGTTGTTAATATAATCTGTTTGTTTTGTCGCAATAAGCACTATCTAAGCCTGTTATTTGCTCAAAAATATTTAAAACCGAAAAAATTTATAATCGAAATTTTGAAATTTGTGCAATTTTCTTACTTAAAAATGTTTAAGTTTTTTATATCTAATTCAAACTATAACTAACTCAAACTTTGTAACTTTTTTAACGCTTTTAAAAATTGAAAAATTAGTATTTATTTTAACTTTGAAACTACTTTATGAAAAAACAATTAGAGGTTTTTTGTTTCTTTATATAAAATTAACATGTTTAATATTTTTTGTTCTTTTGAAATTATAGTATAATATCTTCATTTGATAGTTTATAATATAATAGAACTTAGAACTCTTTTTTACTAATTTCCAACTTTCGCTAAACTTTAAAAATTTGGAATCCAAAGGATAAAGAATGACATACACACAATATGCGCTGATGTATAGAATTTTATGGTAAATAACTTTTTTCAGGAAGTTTGCGATGTAGAACAAAGTACTCCATTTTTTTAAAAAAAGCATGAAATAATTTTATTTTTGTGAAAGCATTTTTTTGAAGATTCTAAAGTGACTAAATCAGTGCAGAACTTTTACAGAATTTTAATTAATTTGTTAGTGCCATTAGTTTTTGCCAATTAATTGACGCAGAAAAATGGATAATTCGCTTAAGGCACGCAGAATTTACACAAAAATGTACACGGAAGTTGAAAGGACTAAATTCTAACTCTTCATAAAATTTTTTACAAAGGAAAGGATATAATAAAATTTTCCAATTGGTGAGCTTTTGTAGAAAGCTCAGAAAGCCAAAAATAACGACTTCAATAATTAAAGAATAAGTCACACAATAAAAATTAGTAGGAAGAACCAAAATACTGAATTAATTGCAACGCTAATGATCTCATCAGATGTTTTAATAATGAACAAAACCCAGCGCGTCGGAAGCTAATTTCATCTGGAGGCAGTACAAATGGTGGTGCAAAAAAAATTACCAAAATTGCTAAAAAGAGACATGAGTATGAAAAAACAAATTTGTTATTTTAGTTTAAAAATAAAAAAATATAAATATAAATAAAAAATATTAAAATTTCATTATTTTTAAAACTTTTTCTAATCATGGTTGCCACTTGCTTATTTTTTGTTGTACCAAATTCTCCGAAAAAATGTACCAAATAGAAAAAAATGTACCAATTCTTTTTTAACATAATAATTTGACAACATTTATTTTAATAATTCACTGGAGTATATCTGTTTACATACCAAACATAACGAAATACGCTATTAACAAAATAATAAATACAAAAAAATAGTTCTTTTGCTGGCTAAATATAATTAGATTCATTGCGTTCGACACACAATTTTTTTAGAGAGCTTTATGCTATTAAGTGTTTTATATTCCAATTTATTTCTAAGCTTAGTTTTAATCAGGCTAAAATAAAAATATTGGTTTAGCAGCTGCTGAGCTGTGTGGAAGGCACATCAGACTATTTACAAAATTGATAAAATCATTAAAACAAATTTCCCCCAATACATTCTTCACGACCCAGACTGTATCTGAAAATACCCAAACTTTTTCCCAACGTCATCACAATTTTAAAAACTAATATTTGAAACCTGAACAAGATTTCTCTGAGTCACAATAACGTCAGGGTAGCATTCTATGAGATGAGATTTTAATATGAATTATTGAATTAAGGCAATAAAGAAATTTTGTTTTCTGACATAACTTGTGAAGATGTTATTATATTTAAAACATTTAAACACTTCTTTACCTAAATCGAATTTGTCTTTAATTTGTTTTAGAATATCTTTGGTAATAAGAGAAAAATTTTCTGATTCAAGATATTTTTCTGCTTTAGTGAAAAATCTCACAAAAAATCCTTAAGTCTAAAAAAATGTCTCAAAAATGTGATTTTTAATATATATGACAAGAAAAGCATGTAAGCTTTCAACTTTTAGAACTTAATGCAATTAAAGTTCCACTAAACATAAGTCTGAACATTTCTCCAGTGCTACCAAATTTCGCTTTTTGTAACAAGTTGTTAAATTGTAAATCTTTTACAAAATGTACCAACTCGGAAAGTAATGAACCAAGGTACCATGTTAAAATAAATGTACCGATTTTGATGGCAACCATGTTTTTTCGGTATTAGAGATAATTCTTTAAAGGATCTTTCATATGGTAATATGAAAATATTAGAAATAATTATAGCTTTTATCAAGCAAGACTAGGTATATCTTTACATGGCTTAAATGCAATAAGGTACAAAAAGTTATATCAATTTAAATTATTCCAAAATGTTTCTTTCTGTCCTTGCGAGAAACAAACTCTTTCACCACCTCCATCGAATTAAATTCTTCGGTTTTATCTTTGTAAATGTATACAAGTGCCGCATGAGTGAGTAGTTTCTATGTCATAGTTGCTCGAAGATACGTTTTAAGTCGTCTTAGTGCACTAAAAGAGCGCTCAGATGAAGCTGCTGATGCAGGCACAGTTAAAACCAAAGCAACAAATTTTTCAACTTCATTTAATAGTTTTTTCAGTGTATCCGAATTTTTTCAAATTGGAATTGGAGTAGAAACTCTACATTTTGTTCTATCTTTTTGCAGACACAGAAAAAGAAAATGGTTATCCGAAAGCATGCTTATGAAGAAGAGAGAAAGAAGAGCAAAATATATAATACAAAAATAATATCGTTGTAAAAAAAACTGATATTTTGAATAACTTGTGAAGTTTTCTTTTTAAATTGTTTATCTAGCTAAATAAGTGGGGGGGCAACTGCCCTCCTTGCTCCGCCGCTTGCTACGCCAATGAACAAAACTAATGTGGTTTTGAAGATAGTCTTGACGATTTCAGAGTTCTTTTAATTAAAAAATAAATAACCGTCAAAAACTTCATTATATAACATGCAATAACAATAGAGTTCAGCAACTACAACTTTTTCGCACTTTCTCCACATTAGATTATCTTAAGAACCAACTTTATATCATTGAAATATCTCAACGATTAACATATATAAAAGTGGTCCAAAGCAATCAAAAGAGAAAAAATTTATCCCCATAATATGGGTTGGGCTCAGGGACAACACAAGACATAACAACTAACCATGCGTTTACATAGATCTAATCATACATTAGTTTTCAATCTACTTTTGAGTTGACCTTTTAATAAGTTAACATCAAAAAAGCTACAGTTGTTAACTAAGGTACTCATGCGATTTAAACGAGCAGTAGCCATATAATTAAGTAAATTAAAGTAGCCAAAGGTAAATAAATTAAATTGTTAGCGTTTCTACTGCTTCTACGGTTAGTGTTAAAATTTATAAGAGTAAGGAGTTCTGGTGAATCGAACCCACTAGTTATGAGTTGGTGTAAGTAGACGATATCAGCAGACTTCCTTCTCTCATTTAAAAATGGCATTTTTAATAGATTTAAACGATCCTCATAAGGAGGGAGGTTTAAAGTGTCAGTTCTTTTAAGCCCCTTAGAGCAAACCGAACAAAACGTTTTTGAACTCTTTCTATTCGTTCAGCATATACATTGTAACTTGGCGACCAAACTTGACTTGCATACTCCAAGTAAGGACGGACAATTGAATAATACAGCGTTATAGTTGTAATCATACTATTAAATTCTTTGGCTCAGCGTTTTATAAAATCGAATATAGAAGACGCTTTTTTACTCAAATATTTTAATAAATAGAGCCTAAGATGTTTATTCAATTGAAAAGTAATGTAAAAATAAATTATAGATATTTTAATTAGCTTTAACTAAATATACTATTCATTTAAATCAGTTCATAAAAACGTGTCTTATTTGCAATAATGTAGGAATACTTTTTCGAAATTAACTTGAAATAATAACCTATCGCTAACTTAAAAACGGTGTAACAGAATTATTTTTAAAGCCGATATTCGAAATCAGAGTCCTTAATATCAGTATAATGAAGTAAAAATTTCTAAAAAAAGACTTTTTTATTATTTGCATGTCTTTCGGCAAAACATGTATTTTTATTGAGCAAAATTAAAAAAATGTATGTTGTTTTTAATAACATTTAATAAAATTTACAAAAAGTATGTGTTTAGCCTTATTAACTAAATTTTCATGCCAAAAAAGCTTTAAAAATAATAAAAAAAGTAACCCCAAACATAATATATTAATTTTTATTTGATTATATCAAAAAAGAGCACTATGCGTCGTTTTCAAAATAATGAAGTAGGGATCTCTTTTTTCGTATGGTAGCGTCGCTGCCGTCATCGAAGTGTCCAAATATATTGTGTGTTATTTTCTACATATCTACAATGATGTCCCTATTCGTTTTGTTGTAAGAAATGTTTGATGCAAACCACTCACTCAATCAGACGTGCAAGTGAATGTGATATTAAAACATAGCTAAGCTGTGATGGTTTTATTCGCAGAATATAAAAAATTTTAATTCCTTGCCTTTGCTAAACCTTTAACGAAATATCAAATTAATAAGTAAATAGCACTGACCACAAAATTCCAAAAGTGTTCTGATTTGAAATTTTAAACAGTCAATTAATATGTAAAAAAGGACTTTTACTTCGAATATCGGCTTTAAAAATAATTCTATTACACCGTTTTTAAGTTAGCGATAGGTTATTATTTTAAGTTAATTTCGAAAAAGTATTTTTACATTATTGCAAATAAGACACGTTTTTATAAACTGATTTAAATGAGTAGTATATTTAGCTAAAGGCAATTAAAATACCTATAATTTATTGTTACATTATTTTTCAATTGGATAAACATCATAGGCTCTATTATTAAAATATTTGAGTTTTTATTTTTTTTTTCTAAAAACTTTCATTAAATTGCAAATAAGTTTGCTAACATAATTATAAAAATAAAATTAATTATGTAGTTGCATAACTTCGTTTTAAAGTATGTACTATTACGAAGAAAACAACATACAATTCTATAAAATCTATAACTAAATGCGCAAGAGGGGACCTGATTTAGTCTTCGATCTGTCCTTCTACACTGACGGCTCCAAGATGGAGTGCGGAGTGGGAGCTGGCATATACTCTAAGAAACTGGGGGTGGCTGACCCTTTTTGTATGCCAAACTCAGCCAGCGTCTTCCAGGCTTAAAGTAGAGCCAACACCAATCACTTCAATGCAGCTATTTTTACGGATAGGCAAGTCGCCATTAAATTTTTAGCTGGCGATCAGTAAAAACTTCAGTAATACGTCAGCTATTTGCAAATACAAATAAATTGCAAATATTGAATTCAAGGTTTATACTGCAGTTTCTTTTCAGGAATAGTTTTACTTTTCAGTGCTGCCTGATTAAAAACACACAATTACATTGTAACAGTAATATAAAACATATGCTTCTTGAAGTTATCGTTGAAAAAAGTGGCAATTGCTATCGTTTCATTGCAATTAGTTTCGTTAATAGCGGTGTTCACATGATCCTACGACTAGTTACGCCTGGTGTGATGGCCTTGAATTCAAAGCATTTTGCGTATTAACCACTTTAATTGTCACCCTGAGAAACAATTTCATATTTTGAGCCCGTGTCGGTAAATGTCCGACCTCTGCACCGAAAGAAGTGTTATTTCAAGAAAACCTTGGGCAGAACGAAGAATATACGAAGGAAGGCCGATTCGGGCAGTCGTCAGTTTATTGTGTCCAAATGTAGTCGCTCGTTTTTTAATACTTTGTTGACATAATACAGACTTACTACGGTACTATTTCAGATACCGTTCAAGGTACTTGTTGGGTATGTTTCGGTTAGATTATAGTTAAGACTCAGGACAGTTTCCATACATATCAGTTACTTAATTGACACAATATAAAAAATTTTTTCAGGGGTCTATATACACAATCATTATGAACATTAATAATGAAAATCATATTAATTTAATTTTCTTATTCGTTTGTACGATTACATTTGAAACATTTGTTGAAGCACTTGGAATACTGTTGGCCACAGGGTCCAAACATATTTCGCAGCAGAAACGAGTTTTACGCCGGGCTTTGTCATTGCGTTTTATTTCTAAAACGTTGGACCCACTGGAACACATTTGGTCCGTTGTTGTCCTAAAAATAACAGAAAATGTATTTAATATAAAAAAACATATCTAAATCATTAAATATCAGATCATAGATAATATACGCGGTATTGCAATTTTTGACAATTTTTTTTTCAAAAACGCGGCTGAAAAATACTGAATTTTGTATGTATTTCTATACATTTATTTATTTAATATTCAGTATTTTTTAGCCGCGTTTTCGAAAAAAAATTGACAGCGGTGACTCGAGTAGATTTAGTTAGTGCGATTAGAACGATTTAGTTAGTGCAGACTTCCAGCAGGCTGTTGGACTACATATAATAACATAACCATAGCGACTAAAGTAAAGCCTTTGTCGGCCTTTGTAGTCTAGTGGAGAGTGCGCTAGACTCTCAACCCAAAGGTCCCTGGTTCGAATCCGGGCTCGGGCATGGTTCTTTTCACTTTCTTTGTTCTTTCTTTGTCCTACATTTAAGAATTATGGAAAACTAAAAATCCACAACTAAATTGTGGAAAATGTGAAGGGAATGGAACAACTAAGGGCTTGAAATGCTTGCCGAGGTTAAGGCATAACACTAGCCTCGTTAAAAAGCAATTCAAATTGTCTTTCTAGGTTGTTTCCCCTTATCAATAATTCACGTATAGTTCCAATCAATTCCTCTAAATAATCTATCCCTTTCCTTTCAGGTCAAAGACCAAACCTTGTTTGTATAAGGCGCATGCCTTGGTTCTTTGATCTTTTAAAAAAAAAAAAAAAAAAAAAGCAAAAATACAACAACAAATATAAAATTATGAAATTGAGAAAAACTGAGAAATTGACACTTCAAATCTCATCGCCCCGGTGGTGCAGTGCGTTAGTGCGCGCTTGCACGGGTATCACAAAGATTTCTGATGACGCCCTTAGCCAGGCAGAAATTGCAATCAGATCAGCTAGTGATTTTTTCCTTTTCATATTGAAAAAACTTTGTTGTTGTTGTTGTTTCTTTGAAAAGATTCGTTAGAACAATTAATTGTTCAAACTTTGACCTTCAGCTCAATAAACGATTTTAAACTATCAAACAACTAGAATTTGTATTTAATATCAAGTATGATTTAAACTATCAAACATTTAGAATTTATATTTAAATCATATAACGTCAACATTAAATAAAATTTTTAAATATTTCAGACATGATACGAGAAAGACTTTTCCACGATCTTTAAAATCGTATTTATATCATGTTTACAAATTAAGTACCAAAAATTGTAGTAAATAACATTATATAGGTTACATTTTGTTTATGTTCATTCTAGATTCCATTATGCCTTTGCCGCCGCCCCTAGAACAAATCCTGCTGACGCCCAGTCTCTTACTACTTGACCTTAGCCGGTCGTAGGTGGAGTGGTAGTTCTAGTTGGTCTAGTTGCAAACATGCAACACATCAAGGAAACTATGGCCTCTTTACAACCTAGGCAGAACTCAGGAGATGCTCTCAATATCCCGGAATGATATTTCCAGAATCAACGTTTTTTCACGGGTCACTGGTGCATCAAAGTACACGCCGAAAAAATTGGATTGCCCTTCAACACCCACTGTCGCAGCTGCAACAACCCAAATGAAAAGGAAACACTGACCCACTTCGTGTGCACCTGCCCGGATCTAGCGAGGTCTATATTAAGAGCGCTTGGCAAGCCTTTCTTTAGACTTCTAGATGAGCTCTCAATAGCAAAAATCGACATCCTTTTAAGAGCCCGAACAGAATCAAAAGTCGATACGACCGGCGATGCTCTCTGGTCGCCAGACACACAGAACCCGTCCAGAATTAAAGCGATTGCGACTGACGATGCAGGGTTGCTTTTATATAGCATAAGTTTGTTAGCAACCATGTTTTTGTTGTTGTGTAAATAAAATAGAAACAAAAAAGAAACGTGAGAACATAGCAAAAACTATGAAATTGTCTTTGAACATACCCAATTGTTTGCAAAATATGGCTAATTGTACTCAGAGAGGAAATCGCCGGTCGTTAGAGAAAAAATCGAATAGATTCTATTCAATTTTACTCTAGCGATAAGTCGCTACGACTCTTACACAACGATTTCATTTTTGACGGCTTCGTTAACTTGCATGTGTTCTGTGTTCGACATCACAAGTCGTTACGACTTTTGGTTCTGTTCGGGCTCTAACATTCATAAACTACACTGGATGGTTATAAACTAACAGTGCAATACACACTCTAGTATGTAGCACACTAGTATGAAGCATCATTATCTAAACCAACCGACCATTTCTCATTTCTCTTAAGAGCTTCTATCTTCTAAAAAATTAAAGTCAAATTAACTAAAAAAAACAGCGTTTAAAGAAAATCAATTTTAAGTGGTTTTTTATTAATCGACTGTGTAATCGATTTTTTTCCATTTTCACTGATGCAGCTTTTTCATTGTGTTCAGTGACAGATTTTTTAGAGTTGTATGTCTTTTTTTTTTTGGAATAAAATATACTTTAAAATAAAGTTGTAAAAAAATATAATTCCTTTCATAATTTTTATAATAATTCTTATAATAATTTTTATAACTTTGTAAGTAAACTTACAGCCCTATTCTGACAAATTAACAATTGTTAACCAGTATTTTGAATATTTCTATGTGTTTTTTGTAATTTTTTGATTTCAAAACCGTTAATTTGTCAGAATAGGGCTGTCCAATTTATGAAAAGTTTTAAAAGAAAAATAAAAAAATTTATATATTTTAATTAGTAGAGCCTAAGATATTTATTCAATTGGAATATAATGTAGCAAAAGAATAAAGGTATTTTAGTTACCTTTAATTACATATACTACTTAAATCAATTCATAAAAACGTGTTTTATATAGAATAACTTGGGATCACTTTTTTGAAATTCACTAAAAATAACAAACTATCATTAACTAAAAAACGGTGATACAGAATAATTATAAAGCTTAACCTAATATATGGAATAGGTCCGACTTTATATAAGGATTGCCTAATGTTTAACGCAAATCATAATGGCTGTCGCATACTGTAATTATTGTTTTGTAATCAAACAAAAACTTCACAAGATACTATGTATTGATAATCTATCTTAACATCTATACAATTACATAAAAGGAGACTCACTTTTGTGTGTTCGTCAGCTCAGAGCTTGAGAACGGCAGGCGCTATTTCAATAATTATTTTCTATTGATTAGCTATGGTATCCATTTGAAAGTTAAGCTATATAAAAGTGCTAATCATTATTTAAATAATGAGATAAAAAGAAGTCAACAAGGGCAGGAGCAAACTAAAACTTTTAGTTAATGGAAACGATTCTGCATGAAAACGATCTATATTTTTTATATTAGAGTGAATTTATCAAAGTGTAATTTGGATCCAACTGAAGACACTTTTTGGTAAAAACACGTTTCTTGCAATTTTTTATGTTTCACAATGCGCAATTACATTTTGGGATATTGCAGCTTGTGGACAAAAACTTTATTTGTCACCATACGTTTCTTATGGCAGCATAGAAAGCTTTCTGCTTGCTAGTAACAGAATTTCTATTTATGCTTAACTTTTTAAGAACTTTGGCCGGAATCTAATGAAACCTCTATAAAAAGAGAATAGCTAGAGAATAAATAAACTAATATATACTTCTATAATATTATATGAAAAGAGACTCACGTATGTTCGTCAGCTCAGAGATTGAGAACGGCAAGCGATATTTCAATTATTTTTCTATTGGGTAGCTATGGTACCCAATTGAAAGTTAAGCCGGGAGTAGAATGATTGCCTTTGCGTCCGTCTACTCGCTGGCTCAATTTACGCAACAAAATATGTAAGGCATTTACACAACAAAAAATTAAATATGTTATTGCGCTTAGAGTTTGCTGTTAAAGAACGCAATTTTGTTTTTGATTTGAACTTATTTAAAGTTTTATATATATCCTAATCAATAAGACAAAGAAAAATAAATATTGTAGCATGGAATCAAACAGAGACGAAGAAGAGTTAATTGCGGACAATGTTTCGTAATGTACGAGGCTCTTCGCAAGGAACGGCAATTTTGGGTACGCGACTACTACTTGGATAGGAACATGTTGGGATACTACGCAGCATCATTTCAAAAATTAAGTAATGATCCTCAGCAATTCAAAATTACGACGAGAATTACGGTCACATTGTTCAATGCCTGCAAAATGTCGTCTCTTACTGACTCTAATGTAAGATTGTATTTTACTATTTAGTGCACAAAGTCATACTTAGGTACTGTTTCATAATTGTTTAATTACTTGCACATGGAGCCACCAGACAACATTTGTCACTTATGTTCAAAATGTTTTTTTCGTCTGTGAGGACGATAACTCTGAAGACTTGCCACTTTATTTGGGATACTTTTAGCTCCATATATATTTCAAAGCCAAATATAACCGGGTAGAAGAAAATTGCAGACTATTTTATAAATATGTGGAATTTACCCAATTGCGATGGTGCCATAGACGGCAAACATATAAGCATCACATATCCTCCGAAATCTGGGTAAAATTTTTATAATTATAAGGGTATGACATAATTTCCAAGAAATAATACTATATAACTCAAACAATATTACCTTTTATTTATAGGAGTCTATAGAATTGTGCTCCTTGTGTACTCAAATATTCACTGGTGTTCGACAGTTTGTCGAAATGCACCATAGAAATAAAACGAGTTTTTTGCTTCGCTAAAAGCTAGTGTTTTAACTAAAAGGTGACTATTTTCACAACTAAATCTGAAATTTGAATATTGAATAGTGAATACTGAAATAAATAAGAAGCAACTAGAACATATGTCAACCTTGGTAGACATCAACTCTATGATGACGGTGATCTATAAATAGCATAATGCTTTAAAATGTCATATGATTAAGTAGCCAATTTGAACGTTCAATTTGTTCTGTACAATTCAAATGAATAAATTCAAAATACGTGAAATCATATGCGACTTTAAACAGTGAGTTGACCATAGCTTAAGCACTCAATGACTACTGAAGGGGAAATGTAGCGATTTGCGAAACAGACTGTCTAGTTAGCTATGTGATTAACTCTATACAGAGTTGTTGTTGCCTTCTTAAGAACTTATTTGATCTAAAGCTCGCAATTTGATTCATGTTATAATTTAATAGATCATAAAATTGATTCACTGAGGAATTTTGGTTGCACTTCCTGACTTCAAAATATGATTTTTTTTCATTTCGCGACTGAAGCGGTCTCTAATAGAGCGCCACTTGGTCAAGCATTCCTTTTCTAATTAAATTTATTTTAGCTTTATTAATCAGCAAAACAGACATAACCTGAACAACTTGCCAGAAATTCTAAGAGCGGCACTTATGCTCGCCCAGGAATTGGCTCGTTGGATTTTGTTCCTGTATTCCATGCTTAATTTCGCATATAAGCAAGGATGCTTTTCAACTTCGTTTATGAGCCTTTCTGTATTAAAATTTTCCATGTTAATGTTTTTTGCTCCAATAGTTTTTCAAATTCAAGTTTGACGTTGAAAATTTCAAAGAATTAATTTCAAAACAAAACGAGCTTATAAAAAACGCAATTTACGCAAGACAAGAACAAATATTTTCTACGAATTGTGAGACAAAAGCTCTCTTTTTAAGCTCTTTTTGAGCAGGATAAAAAGAAAACAACAAGGTCCGCAAACAAGATACAGCAACATATAGTGCATGAGGTGCTAATGCTGTCGCTTTTTTTAATGTAAAAATACCGCCACTTTTACAAAAACACCGACAAAAACTAGCTAGAGAAATATTCCAGTTTAAGGTTATTTGATCGAAACACACATTAAATTTTAAGATTACACAAGTTTAAAATAAGTGTCAACTTTTGGACCAAAGATGATTAAAGGGGATATAGGCCAAAATGTGAAAAACGGTTATTTTTCTGTTAGTTGCATTATATATTTTTAATGCATTGAAAATGATGAAAGAACTCTCAAACCATCTACGGAGTTGGCAAAAAGTAAAATGTTTACAAACAAATTTAAAAGATTGTCCATCCGACAAAAAAAATTTTGGAATTATATCGAAAGAGAAAGAAAGAAAATCTGCAAAAATGTGAAATTTTTTAACGCAAATATTTTCGAAACTACAAAAGATAATGAATTTATGTAAACAGATGCGGATACGACTAATATTACTTATTCAAGTCCTTAAAGGGTGATTGAAATTGGCCGATGCGTTAAAAAGATTAACAGAAAAATAACCGGTATGCATATTTTATCCTAAATGTATTTCAATAATTTGACCTGATAGAAAACGGATTTGAGTTTAGCGCACGAAAATGCATATGGAACCACTTTCATCGATTTGATTTAAACTATTTAACTGCGTAATCGCGAAATAACTTTTCACTCAAGGAATGATGCTGATCAAGAATATATATGTATATATGCACTTTAATATCGGTCACGCATTCTTTTGTGCGTTACAAAATTTTTCACAATGTTAATATACTCTGACCTCTTCAGGTTAGGGTACTAACAGACTTGGAATAAAAACTTTTTATTTTGGTTTAAAAATTTTGACTTTTGGTAAGATTGTATATTATATATATAGTATATATATAGAACTCGTCTACAAATAAGTGTCAAAGCTTCGATTTATGAAGTTATTTTAAATTATTAAAATATATTTTACAATGATGCTTAATCATTTTTTGTATTGTTGTTGTATATATATTTTGTTTTGGCTTTAGATCTTCGAGTTAATACATAATTAAAAAAACTTCTTTATTACACATATTTACACATAACAAATTTAATATGTGTTTAATTTTGACCTTATTTAGATTGCGCATGCAAAACAATCAAATGGAACAGTAAGCGACCGCAAACTGCTGGCATGAAGTTGGGACAGATACTGAAAGTTTGTTTCTTTCCTTTCGTTTTTAAACTTGACATATTCTCTATAAGCCAGTCTTGTAATTTTCTTACCTCAGAGGCTTATTTATAAGGTTGTAGATCTTGAGATCGAGTTCGGTAAATCCGTCAGAATGGATACTACGTGGTTCCTACAACATATATATAATTTTACCAAGATTCTTACTTTTTAAATAAAAATAAAAAAATTTGTGTCCAGTTTATTAATAAAAGGAAGCGTGACTGTAATAGAAACGTATATATTTTCTTGATTAGTGTCATTACCTGAATAAAAACTGATTTCGCGATTGCGCAGTTGTTTGTTTTAAATCACATTGAGTTTAATATTTATATTTTAGATCGTGCATGCTGGATTGTGGTGTGCATTACAAAATTTATACATTTACAGACAAACTTTCTACGAGCACATTTAATATGCGGAAACAAGCTGTTTCTTATATTTTGAGTGCTTATTGTTTGACTTCACAGTCATATATCAATCCGATCTTGTAATTGGACATAGAAAGAACCAACACTGGCAGCCATTTTTTTTTAAATTGTGTGAGAAAGAGAACCTAAAGTTTTAAAGCAGAACTGATATCTGTACTTAATTCTTCGCTGTAAAGTTCATCTGGGTTAGTGATTTTTTGAAAATAGTGTTGTGAAAATAAGACATTTATTTTCAACAAGCCTTCATTAAATTAGAAAATCCTGCACCCATACGGAAAAGTATAAGTATAATTTTATATTGCCGGCAAATGTAAGCTGAGATAAGCCTTTAGAACAAATTGAGGCTAACGAAGTCACCGCTTTTTTGAATTTGTAAAACTTGAAAAACTTAATGTTTTTGTGAATTAATCATTTGATGCTTTTGTGTTCGGTTTTGTTTTTTTATGTTCATAATATTTTAGAATGTAACTTTACTTCTTATTGGCTTAAATAAGTAATTCATGTGCAAATCACAAAATAAAAAAAATAAATGCAAGGGCGAATACAATCTTGCTAAGCTTTTCTTTAAGGAACCGAGGCTAGCCCAAATCTCTTTTACAAATAGATGCTTTAAAATTCGCCGCTATACTTCATTTTCTAGCAAAGCAGCTTTGCCCTCGTCGTTCTATTAAAAAATTCATCATATTTTGTATGATGTCCACTCAAATAAAAACAACAGCAGCTGAAAAATGTGAAAATCGTTCAACAATTTTTTATTTAAAATATACAATTCTCCTGAAGATGTTCGAAAAATTTAGAAAACAAAAAACTTTGCACTATATAATAATTCAAAGCTTAGAAAGGAGTTTTTCTAATAATGCATAAAGTTGCAGACGAAGAACCAAAACAAAAAGTGTAAAACAACGAAACATTTATGCTATCTGTTGCATTTAATATAAAAAGCTAATTTTATTTCGATAAGGTTTTCCATACAATTTTAATATGTTATGAATATATCGATCCATAACCGCAAAACAAGTGTAACCAACACGAAGCCCGAAATTCACTTTTTAATGTCAAACGACAGTACTATTACAATAACATATCTACTCCTAAAATTTCATATCTCTAAGTTAAACCGTTCCTATACCCACCACAAAAATCGGGTTTACATGTACTGCTCATGCAGACAAAACTAGAAAATTGCTTTTCCTGTTAGATTTTGTTTTTGTTGGTTACACTTTTTCTGCGGTTATGGCTCGATATATTCATAACATACAATCATAATATATTCTGTGGTTTAGTGTTTTTATATTAGAATGTATATTTTTAAAAATTTTATGTTTCAAGACAAATGTAGAAACATTTTTTTTTAATTATTCCTCAGATATCTTTCAATTTAAGCAAACCCCAATAACAATGCGCTGTTTACAAAGTAGCAATAAAAATGTTTGTGTATATAATATGTATGTTTTGTCTTATATACTATATAAATGATTCAAAGTGTTGGCCTGACTTTGGATTAAGAAGCAACACAGCATGAGTTTGATTAGCTCATTGCTTAAGAAAGGGGAAAAAATCGTGTTACAAAGTCAAGTCAAGTCATGTCGTTGTAGCGAAGGGGTCGTGCAATAGCATGAGTTAGGGGAGGCAATTCATTTATAGCTCTGCCCGCCTGCTGGCATTTATTAACTTCTAATGAATTCATTGCGATGTTTTTCTCGACGTTGAGTGCTGACGATGTTAGTGAAGGCCGCCTCATCAACGTGTGCTCTTCAAGCATCTGCTGAAAGGATATCTAAAACAAGGAAACTCACACTTTTCTCACTTCTTACTTCACTTTCCAAGAAATACAAAAATTGTGCATAGGATACAATCTGTTTACATGCTGCATGCAGTATTTTTACTGAGACTAAATTTCCTGCTGTTGTAGCATAAAAATTGGGTCACGATCTGTTTTTTTATTATAAAGGCTATTCTTGTTATTTCAGTTGTATCTATTGTTCAGTGATCTGCATTTCTTGTCTATTTCAAACATTATATACGATTTGGTAATAAATTTAAGCGTCTCTCTTGCAGCGTTTTGTCTCGCCTAAACCCTTTGGCTGCGTAACGCTTTTAGTTTGCTGATGGTTATAACCAAAATATTTGATGAAAGTCGCACTGTGTGTTTATTGTGCGGCGATCATAAATTATTCTCTTTTTCTTCTTTTAAAACTTAACAAGGCTTGACCAGACGATTGCGCTGAACAGGCAGTGTTGTTGTCTGATCGTTTGGCAATTCGTTTTGCTTCCATGGATGTCTGCGATCTATCTTTGGCTTGTCATAAATTGCAAATAAATTTCCATATACATTTTTTAGCGCCAGATGAGTTTATGCCTTTAGTTGTCCTTTAAAGTTTTCTCCAGATAATGAATTCAAAAGTTTTTGTTTCTAAAATATTTACATTTAAATGTACATGCATGGCTGTATCAAGAAATGACCTAAAACTGAGAATGTTCTTGTAATTCAGAGGTTACTTTAAAAAGAATATTCTTTATTTGGTATATGTTTGCATATAGTTAAGAGCAGTTTTTTGAGCTTTCCGAAAATTAATATCTATAACAATAGAATTCAAATAAAAATTTATAACTCAAGTAAAAAATAAATTAAAAGTTACATTTTATTTGTTTCTTTTGTTATTATTTATTTATTGTCGTTATTAAAAAAGGCTTTAGAAGCCTTATTCTGGCGAAGTATCAATTGTTACCCAGTACTTTTATTATTTCTATGTGTTTGTTGTAATTTTTTGATTTCAAAATAAAATTTGAAGCTTTTCTGCATTTTCCGGTTGCATGAAAAGCGTTAGGGACAGAACATCTTAAATTTTTCTGAGCTCTGACCACAACGTTAAAATAGTTCTGAATTTATATCTGTTAATAGACACACATGTAATAAATATAATCCTTGTTGCAAGCAAAAGCTTAAAAACGTCCACGCCACCTGTCTGTATTAGCTAAAAAAGCTATCAACAAAGAGGAAGAAAAGTTCTAAAGCTCTAAACTAAAAGTCAAGCCGCCTGGTAATTATCAGCCAAACATGCGATTTACTTTTTACATACAGATCTAATAAAGTTTAAGATTGACAAAAAAAAAAAGCTTTTTTAAAAAAATTAAACCGACTTCAAAATCACTACAAAGTTTAAAATAATTTTAAATTACTTTATTAAAAAATCTGATGTTTTATTAATGGACCGTAGCTAAAAACTTTTATATACAAAATTTTCATTTTAATCGTTTACTTGCAACAAAAAAAAACAGCTTTTTCGAACATTTTTTTTAGATACAAGAAGTTGTTATTTTTTTTACATTTATACAGATGTTTTACTAAAAAATACTTTATAAAATTTTTTTAAACAATTCTCTGGCGTTTTTATAGAGGTCGATGAAAATAACATTAAAAAAAGGCATCCAAAACGGTTCGATGAATATGGCCTTTCCCATGTATCTGAAAGAAACAAATTAAATGTCATTTTAAAGTATAGATCATTAATTTGGTATCTTCTCTACGCACGATCCCCGGGGGTTTTTTAACCCTGGATAACCAATGTTAGTCGTTTCGACTAACACTGCTCACTTTTTTGCTTAAAACTTTTTCTCTCATCTGATCGTGTTTTCTATCCATATTGTAGTAACCACAATAGTTGTTAAGCTGCCCTCGTTGTGTTCGGATGTGTTTGGCTTTTTAATTGGATGGTGTGAATCTTTTAATAAATGCAGTGTAAGTCGAAACGACTAACATTGGCCTTAACGTAACTTTTTATACCCCCACGCGTACTGCGTAAGGGGTATATTAACTTTGTCACTCCGTTCGTAACGCTAATAATGAGACGTGGTAGATATAGAAAAGTATATATATTTTTGATCAGCATTACCTCCTGAGTCGATTAAGCTATGTCCGTCTGTCCGTATGTCTGTCTGTCGACACCATTAGAGCCACAATTTGTAAGCTATCGTAATAAAATCAAAAATATATGCTTATATTCAAAAAACGAAGATAAATTTCGGTAATGAGCAAAATCGGATGAACACCACGCCTAACTCCCAAACGAAGTGACTTTATCAAAACGGTTTCTCTTAAAATACCATAAAAATTAATATTTGAACTTAGAATTTTGCACATTAGCTTTCGACTAAAATATTCACCACATATTTGAATTTTGTCAAAATTGGATGAAAACCACGCCCACCTCACACACAAAGTGGCGTCATTTTAATACAAAACTTTCATAAATTCAACAAAGTGATGGTTTAAACTTGATATTTTACACATAAGCTTTGATAATAAGGATAAACTCATAGTTCCAAATTTATATATTTGGATAAAAACCACGCCCTATTAAAGTGGAGTCATCAAAATTATACAAAATTGACAACTTCGTATATACTAAAATACGGATATGTTGGTATTTTGAATTCGGTTCAGTCGAAGTTAATTCCGTTGTTGTAGGAATAAAGTGTTTTGGTTATAAGTTTGTTATAGTGGTGCAAGGAATTGTGTGTCTTGTGCTAAACAATTGATTTAAACTTTTTTATTTTAATAATAATAAATAAGGCTTTATTCGTTTAATGATAGAAGAGCCATTTAAGTTTTTTATATTTATTTACTTTTTTTTTCAATAATCTTATGTAATATATCTCGAATTGATGAAATAAGTAGCTTATAAAATATGTAAAAAATAAAAAAAAAGAATTAAGACAAATATTAATGTTTTTTTGATTTCGAGTAAAATATACATAGTTTTTCCATTTTCAACAGCTTTTAATGTATTTTATGTACCAACAGCTCCTCTATAACGAGTTTTGGAGCGTTATTACATTGGTTATAATGTATGGGCAATAAAATTGGTTATCCAGGTTTAATTAAAAAGTTAAAAAAGAGGTCGATATTCGCGCGTTTTTGTCAAAAAAAGAAAAAAATAGGTATTTTTATTTAGGGGTTGCTTAACGGACAATATTTTAAACAAAATGCAATTAAAAGCATTGCAATTGAAGCAATAGATTTCGAGTTATCTATCAAACCGTTTAAAAAAAACTAGTTATGAGGAAACCTCGTTTAAAGCTTCTTTTTCGTTGCAGGGAGTTAAGACATACGCTAACGAAAACCTTTTTAACTTCTCCTTTTTTTTCTTTGTATCGATTTATAAACATGTATGTATATTTTAGAAACTATAAAGAACACGTTAAGCAAACAAAACAAAAATTTTTGGAAAATTTACACGTATATTATAAAGGGTCCGCCAAATAACTTTTTTTTTTTTGAAAATTCTATAAAAAAAACTACTAAATATTTTCTCAAATTTCTTTTTTTATTAGAAAGTACAATCTTTCCGGTTAATCATGAAAAATAATTTCATTCAAATGGCTGCCTCGGCTTTCCATGCAGTAGCCTGCCTACACGATCGGTCCAATTTTTAAGCACATTATCGATTGTGTGCAGCTGTATTTCACCAATGGCTTCACGAATATTGTCCTTTAAAGCGTCAATTGTCTCTGACTTGTCGGCGTTACACTTATCTTTGAGAGCACCCTACAAATAATAGTCCAACGGTGTCAAATCGCAGCTCCGAGGTGGCCAAACGACATCAGCTCTGCGGCTGATAATGCGATCTTCAAAAACAGGGCGCAAAACATCGAGTGTAGCCTCGGCTTTGTGGCACGTAGCGCCATTCTGTTGAAACCAAATGCTGCCAATATCCTCCTCTTCAATTTTTGTGAACAACATGGCCCGAAACCGATCGCCATTTACTGTAACGGCCACTCCTTGCTCATTTTCGAAGAAAAGTGGCCCAATTATGCCTCTGGACCAAAATCCGCACCAAACAGTGACTCATTTTGGGTGCAGCGGCTTTTCAATGTATGCGTCCGGGTTTTTGTGCCCCAAATGCGACAATTTTGCTTGTTTACATACCCGCCAAGATCAAAATGAGCTTCATCTGAAAAGATGATTTTTTTGGCAAAATCGGCATCTTCAAAATCAAAGTAATGTCGCAATATTTCCCAGCGTTGTTCTAGCGTATACACAACCATGTTCGTTCAGCGGAAAGATAAAACAAACTTTCTGTCAAATCAGACATGAGCTAAGTGTTACCATTCACGAAATAAGCACTAGTTGAAAAAAAAAACGTAAGATGGCGGACCCTTTACCTTAAGGCGTTTTTGACAGTTTTGTAAAAAGTTTGCAATATAGCGCCTTCTAGTGTTTTTTCCAATTAAGTGTTTTTGTTTTTTCCTTCTTGAAGTAAAAATTTTCCTTGGGCGGAGCCAAACACAACAACAAAGGAAAGCTTAAATCAATTCTCACGTATGCTACTTATTTTTATTTACAAAAATAATTATAATGGAAATCTTATTATTTCTAAATTAAAAAAATTATCATGGAAATCTTATTATTTCCAAATAAAAAACTATAATGGAAATCTTATTATTAAAATTATTTGTAATGTGTTTTTTTTTATCATAAATATATTAATTTCTTTATGAATAAAAAGCCTTTAAAGTTGGCGCCTTTAAAGTTGGCGACAATCAGACTTTTCTAAAATTAACGCTTTCGGTTACTGAACACAATAACGAGAGCTTTTGTTTGTTGGGAAGTACGCCTGTTACATGCTCATGAAATCTCATGATTGTGTGGCAAATACTAGTACCGACTTCAAAATCTTTGCCACACGCTTTTATATTCATCAAGAAATTAATATATGTATGATTATAAAACAAATTAGAAAACATTTAATTAATAAGTTTTCCAATAGAATAATATACATAGATTAATTATCAAATTTTACCATGAAATTAATAATAAAAGTATTGTAATATAAAATTATTTTTTACTTTGTAGTTTTTTTAAGTCGGTTTTTTGTTTGTTAACCCGGGATAACCAATGTTAGTCGTTTGGACTAACACTGCTCAATTTTTTCGCTCATTTGATCGTGTTCTCTATCCATATTCAAGTAACCACATTAGTTGTTAAGCTGCCCTCGTTGCGTTCGGATGTATTTGTTTTTTTAATTGGATGGGGTGAATCTTTTTATAAGGCTAATAAGGAGACGTGGTAGGTATAGAAAAGTGTATATATTTTTTATCAGCATCACCTCCTTAGTTATTTAACCATGTACGTCTGTCCGTCTCTCCATCTGTCTGTCTGTCGACACGATTACAGCCACAATTTTTAAGCTATCGTAATGAAATAAAAAATATATGCCTTTATCCAAAAAAGAACACAAAATTCGTGAATGAGCAAAATTGGATGAACACTATACCTTCTTCCCATAAGAAGTGACTTTATCAAAACGGTATCTCTTAAAATGCCACAAAAATAAATATATGAAATTGGAATTTTGTACATTAGCTTTGGAGTAAAATATTCACGACATTTTTGAAATTTGTCAAAATTGGATGAAACCACGCCCAACTCACACACAAAGTGGCATCATTTTAGTACAAAACCTTCATAAATTCAAAAAAATAAAATTAAAAAACCACGCCCCATAAAAGTGGCGTCATCAAAATTATACAACATTGGCAACTTCGTATATACTTAAATACGGATGTGGGGGTTATTTTATCTTCGGTTCAGTCGAAGTTAATTCCTTCGTTGTAGGAAGGAATAAAGTGTTTTGGTTATAAGTTTGCTATAGTTGTGCAAGGAATTGTGTCTCTTGTGCTAAACAGTTTATTTTAACTTTTTTATTTTAATAATAATATATAATGCTTTATTCGTATAATCATAGAGGAGCCTTTTAAGTTTTTTGTGTTTATTTACTATTTTTTTCAATAACGTGATAAATCTCTAACTGACGAAATAAGTAGCTTATAAAAATATGTAAAGAATAAAAAAAAAAGACCAATATTAATTTTTTTTTATTTTTAGTAGAATGCACGTAGTTTTTCCATTTTCAGCAGCTTTTAATGTATTTTATGTACCAACAGTTCCTCTTAAACGGGAATTCCCTTCGTAGAATTCCGCCTCTTTTCTTGATTGTGTTTTGTTATATTTCTATTTGCTCTTGCACTTAATTTCAGTAGCCTAATATCAACATTAACTGATTTATAGTGTTTTTCCAATAGTGACTTGCACTTCCTGAATTCCGCCCATTTTTTGCATTATGTTTTGTAATAACTTTACCCATTCTTGTAACGAATTTTATTACCCTAGTGTCAATATTATACGAGATACAGTGTTTTCTAAAGTTATCACTCCTCTTTGTCAAATCACGCCCACTTTCTTAAGAGTAATTTGTTATAATTATGCCTACCCCTGTACTGAATTTCAGTACCCTAGTGTCAATATTATTCGAGATTCAGTATTTGTATAATATTGCCACATCCATTTGTCGAATTCCGCCCATTTTTAAATGGGCATTTCCGTGTTCAATATCTCTATCTGTTGAAAACAAATTGAGGCAATCGGGCTGGTTCCTTAGGAGTTATCGATGTACATACTTTAAAAAAAAGCCAAAGAAACCAACGAACTTAAGAACGTCCTCCTTTTTGAAGTCGGTTAATAAGATCCACTTATTTTTCAGCGTCATATGTTATTCTGATGAGCTTATTCAAACATGCGTCAAATCATATAAAACGTAAAACAGTGGGTTGTGGAGAGCTGAATCACTCAAGAGGAAATGTAGCTATTTCCGAAACAGGCTGTCTAGTCTGTTGTGTGATTTTATGCTGAGTTGTTGTTGTTGTTGTTGCCTTCTTTCATAAAGTACTTGACCAAAAGCTCATCATTATAAATTGGAACTAAATGTTTGTAAAATTCCCTCGGCACCATAGTTGATTTGCGAGTATTGTTGAATTGCAAACTTTGAATTTTTAGAGTATTCTAAGGAATTTCGGAAGGCCTCCGAAAAAACATCTCTTTAATGATCTGTTACAGTCAATAATAAAATTTGTTGCCATTACTACATTAAAAGAACTTGGATTTAATTTAATAGATGTAAATATATATTTTCAGGAAATTTTAATAATGCACCATACCATAAGATATAATGTCGAATTTTCAATGTAAGAAGTTTCTGACACAGGTCCGCCAATTTCTGGCTCTGATTTTATTTCAAAAACCCCAAAACTTTACCAGCACTATCTTTTTATAAACTAACCTATCTATTACATATATTTTTTGGGATATTATTAGTGTATATAATATATTTCTAGGTCCGTTTGAAAGCGAACTTGGCCTGTTCTTGTATAGTAGACACTCCTAGCAACTTATAATAAGCCAACACTATCAAATAGCTGTTAAAAATGCTCAAATATCGATGTCTTATGCCCATATCATATGAAAAAAAGGTGGGTGCAAAAATTATGTCAAGGTGCACGCTCTTTTTGCTTTAAAGGATAACATAGCTCGTCGTATCGATGTGATATTTGCAGGACGTTATTTTATGATTTTCGAAACCGCCCAGGCAACATCGGTTTGCAAATCGACCCAGCCTACTGTAAATACAATTGCATTGCACGGTGTTCAATCGTATCATCTGCAGTAATACTAATAGGAATACTTACAGCGGAAGAACAGGGGGCTCCAGTGAAAGACTATCGCCAATATCGTCTTAAACACTCAAGAAAATGCAGTAGAAAATTCACAAATGAAGATGTAATGAATCTTCTTATGACTTTTATTCCTACCCATTTATCAATAAGTAGCAAAGTAATCCAAACGATTTATGATTGGATATTCACGATGATTTACTGAATTTATTAATGAATTAGAAATTATTTCTATTTGTTTTTGAAATAATTTCTTAACGGGCATTTTACCTAATTTTGTCTAAATTAAAGGAGTTTTTTAAGTAAGGATTGTGAAAAAACGGTTAGAGATATTTGAGTAAATATTTTTTATTGTTTTACGTAAATATTAAAACTAACATAAACATTTTTTTGTGACGTCTCTTCCGCGTCATTTACGCGTCACAAGTGCGTAAATAAAGCAGTAAAAAATAGAAAAAACGAATTGCAGGTTTTCTCGAGTTTGACTTACCTGAAACAAATAAAAAATTTGGAAGGAGTTTAAACCTAATGTGAGGGGCTTACTAAGAGTTTTGTCAAAAAATTAATTAGAAACCAAATAGAGGCTACGCAAAGTTAAAATAAAAAAGGCCTAATATTTAAGGACAAAAGTAGTTGTCAATTTTTTTTAAGAATTTAAAAAAAAAACTAAGTCAGCCCCTCCAAAAATATATTTTTTTAATAACTCAAAAATTTTAAACTAAATCGGTATAAAAGTATATTGCGTAATCTTGCACACCAATTTTAAAAAATCTGTTTCCAGAAAAACGCGTAAAGTTTTTTTTTTTTGTTAATTTTAATACTTATGTAAAACAATAAAAAAATATTTGGTCAAATATCTATAACCGTTTTTTCACAATCCTTACTTAAAAACTCCTAAAATTTTAAAAAAATTAGGTAAAATGTCCATTAATGTTTGACGGGAAGTCTATTGAAGAGATGGGCAGGATTTGTTTTAAGAAAACTGTGAATTTTAAAAATAGTAGCAGAAAATGTTTTTTAATCTGCACGTTTATTTCAGATTTTGACGGAGTAATTCCATAGCTTCAAAATAATATAATAAGGTTCAAGAAAAAAAATATGTATAGCGTTAAAAATGTTTGTTCTATATGGGAGGTAAGCGTGGTTATGGCGGGCTAGAAAATATTTTTGTCAGGGACCTTATATTAGGCGGATCTTAAAAAATTTTGTACAGAGCTTCCAAATTTAAATGGTCTACGACGACTAGTTCCTGATTTTTAAATACTATTCAAATTTCGTATGGTAGGTGGGCGTGGCCATTTTTTTCTATTTTAATCAAATCATACATATGTTTCATATTCTTGATTGTGTTCTTTTAAGTGGTCTTTTGCATTTGAAAAAAATATTTTTTCGAGTTTAAAATTTTTCATAAGAATGTTACTATATGTGTGTAAAGTACGAGTTTAAAATTTCAGATCAATATCTTAAATAATAGTAAATATATATGCACATAAATATCTGTGTACTAAGAGAACAGTTTGCATATTTGATTAGAACTTTAAACGTGATTTTCTGGAAACATTATTTTTTAAAACGGTGTCAAAGATTACGAAAAATTATAAGTCCGATTGAGCCAAAACTTTTTGTATCATCGAGGGCAGATAGATGGCAAAAAAAAACTGCATTTTATACTTAATAATATGTGGGTTGATAAACGAAAGTTTGTTTTCAATTATAGTCAATAGTTTTTTCAAAAAAAATTCTAAACAAAGTTGTTTTTTAAGCCGTTAATATGGAAACACCCCCTTTATAAAACTTCAATACAAAAATAAAAATAGCGTTTTAAAGTATGGCGTTTTAAGATATAGCAGGTAGGCATGTTTGTGAACGTTTGTGGATATTTTTGAATCTTTTGTAATAGAGCTAATTGTGTTCAAATATTTAAAAAAGACCTTGGAATTTGTTTTTGTTTTATGTCTGTTAATCTAGCTGATAGGCTGTCTCTTGACATGTTCCTTCACATTTATTTACACTGGCAAAGAAATTTCATTTCTCCGATACTCTGTAAGTGCAAATAGGTCAAGGAAAAAATAGATCATAAAATTTTAATCAAAAAATTGTGCAATGACAAAATTTACCCTTTTATACTAGCAAGTATTCTTTATGGAGGTTTGTTAACAAGATTCATGTTTACTTAGCAACACTTTTTTAATTCAACCAAATTATTTTTGGATGTAATATTGTTATTCTACTGCAGCATTTTCTCACTATTGTCGTTAATGACAAGAAGTGGGTGAGCTTTTCTAAGTTAGAACTCATATACGAAAAAACTTTTCTGATATCTACAATGAGATCTTTGACTCTACTCCACTCAATTCACATGAGATGAAATATTTTCACAACAGTCAAGAAAAACTCACCAGTAATATCCTGCAGTTAGGTCCGATTTTGTTTTGCATTTTTCTTTTAGAAATGTATTTATTTGTTAACTCTTTCTTCTTGTCGAGTTAGCATTATATTACATAGCAGTATTGTATTTGTAATCATTCCTTGTTTTTGCCGACAATGCCTGCTTAGGAATAGTTTTTCCATGGGCATAAAAAAAACAAAAACAACAAATCATTTTAATTGGATTTACGCCCAGGAGCTCGCGCACAAGCACAAATAAAAAACAAAAAATATTAGTTCGTTAGCAAAACAACAATGTGCGTGCAAGCCAAAAAATGGCTTATCAACACGAAAGTTTTGTAAATTTATCAGGCGTGTTTTACTTTTATTTTTTGCGTTTGAATATCTCCTGAAGCATTTCTTTGCTGATTGATTTATGACCGCATTTATAAATTCTGCAAACAAGTCTTGCACGAAACACACAGACTCAAAAACAACAACACCAACCACGAATGCATTGAACTTGAAGAAAAAAAAAATCTTTAACTAAAACGTGCAAGGTTTAAAACTTTCGATTAAAAAACTAAAAAATCACGCACATCAACAACAAAATATAAATTTCTTCTTATTGCACTTTTTTGTTTTATTATTTTTTTTCTTCAGCGCTTGAGCTAGTTTTATTCAATAGAATTTAATTCACACGAAAAATTCTGCATACGCGAAACAAAGCCAGACGAGCTGCAGACAGTCCACGTCCATGCCGAGGTCCTGATCCCGATCCTTTGGTGGCCCATTGTTTGGCTCGTTGTTTATTCTAGAAAAGATATCAATCGGCAAATGAATGACGAAGAAGAAGAAAGGACGACGCTGACTGCGACGTCGCCGACAACGTCTTCGGCTGCCGCGAATGACCAAAATATTGTTGTTGCTTTTGTACTTCGAAAACATTTAAATAGAAAAACACGAATTGAAACCGACATTCAAACGAACAGAACAGCTGAAGGAAAATATTGGCAAAAGAGGGAGCGAGAGCAAAATACACTCTGTATCCGCAACAACAAAAAACATCAACAATAACAACAATCACGTTTCCTATAGATGGCTCACCGAGTGACTGACTAGTTTCTCGATGCTTCATGTCAGCCAGCAGAATTCACGGTGCTGCTGTTGGTGGTGGTTCTTCTTCTGCTGCTGCTGATGCTACAAGCAATTCCTTCGCCGATTTCTTCCTCGAAACTGATACATAGATACTTGTATTTTTTGACAAAAATAAAAGATACTCATTCCACGATGCGAAACTGAAACATGCTCATAAAAAACTCATAAAATCAAGAACAACAACAGCAAATCGCAAAAGAGCATACAAGGTAAAAAGACACAGAAGACGAAAACAACAACAAAATTAAGCGCAATAAAAGTGTTGCTCGCTCGCCATGAACGTCTCTGTACTGTAGATATGTACTAATAAATACGGCAAATTTATACATACATACAAACATACATAAATGTATCCATCGATCTGTCCCCCCATTTACATATATATTGCAGATACGCATAGAGCTTTGCACTGAGGCTGTGCATGGGTATAGATACATTTGTATCTTTTTGAATGTTAGGGCAACACTTCGCTGCGCCGCAATCAAAGCGTAAAAAGTGACACTTGGACTAAGCGGCATTGGCAGCGGCAGAAGCAGCATTGTTCAGTGGAGCGTCCGTTTGACATTTGATTGGCAATCTCTCGGCCTCGCCTTGAAAATATGCCAACAAGAATACTAAATAGAAGTCCCAAGATATCGTTTAGAAGATACGCACAAGTATCTTTTAGATTAAGCCACATATGTAGCAAATTGGGGTGTCTGTGTAACATAAAATATTTTCATTGTTGCTATTTTGCAGGATGGAATGCGAATACCGGGTATTCGATGAGTGTTAATGTAAGTATTTTATGAAAAACATTACGATGAAAGCTCATTATTAGTATATGGTAAAAACAGTATTACAATAAGAAGATATTTTTCAAAATCTTAGAACATACAACATGATTACGAAATAATAACCATGCATTCCAGTAAAATAGAAAACGAAAAATCTTTTCTTGAAAGTCTTGTATGTAATTGTATTGAATGCAACTTATTTCAGTTTAAAGCTTAGTATGTTGTAGGAACGAAAATATAATCGACAGCGAAATTTTGATAATTCAACTCTCCACTCACGAATGGAAATTTGGCAACATAGCAATAATATTCACTTCTACAGCGTACCAGCTGGCGAAAATATTTCGCTGCCTGTTCGTTGAAAAAAATCTATTTCTTATAGAAATTTTTTTTCGTTCCTACAGCATACTAAGCTTAAACCAAAACCAACTCGTTTAGTTTAGATACTTACAGCAAATCATTAATAATATTTTTAATGAATTGGTTCCAATCAAGACTAAGAGCATAAAAGTTCAACAAAAACCGTGGCTTAATAGTTATATTATAAAGATTATAGCGAAACGCAATTTACAACCGATGGAAGCGGTTCAAAACACCACTGAGATAAACATTTGATAGCATTCTATGCGACAGCCTGAAATATATTAACAGCCCTTATAAAAACTAATTACTCTATTCACACTGAAGTAATCTAAAAACACTTGAGTAAAAATGCAGTGTACGCACTTATTTCTTCGTTCGTAAGCTTACTTTTGTATCACTGCTTAGCCGAAGTTGAAATCAACCTGCAATGGTACACGAGTCAATAACTAATAATAAAAAAGAAGAAAGACCCGTCGGGCCTAACAAGATATAGGCCAATAAGTCTTTTATATAATATTGGTAAGGTATTTGAAGTTCTTATCAGTAAATCGATATTAATTACATGCGATGAAAATAGCATAATTCCTCAAAATCAATTCGGTTTCAAGAAAAAGCACACAATAGTGCACGCCATAAATAAATTAACGTCAGATATTTGCTTTCATCTGAATGGCAAAATATATACTGCGGCTTGTTTGGTGGATATCGAAAAAGCATTTGATACGGTTTGGCTAGACGCGCTTATATATAAGATCATAACATACAGCTTCCCCCAACACCTCATAAAAATAATAATATCTCTAACAGGGGGAAAAAATACGTAGTAACGAATGGTAAGATCACAACAAATAGAATATTTGATGTAACGAATGGCTTTCCACAAGACACAGTTACTGCCCCAATTCTTTTTAACATATATATTTCTACGATACTAAATGAAATCGATATCATAAGCTTTTGCTGATGATGTGTTGTACGCTCACGGTCCAAAAATTGACGAAATCGAAAGATCTTTCAATGCAAATTTAATGAATTTTAAGCGTTCTGCAAGACATGAAAACTAAAAATTAGCTATACAAAATGTGAAGTTATACTATTTCGTCCACCTCTGAGGCGTGGAAATCACGACCTCCGAAAAAATTGGAAAAATTTAACAATTACAGATAATAACGGTCTTCAAATTCCAAATAAAATGTGTGTTAGATACCTAGGTGTCTATTTGGACAAATTTCTGTACTATAATTAACACGTCACCATCACACTCGAAAAAGCAAGAGCAGCATTTATGGCACTAAAAAAGCTGTTTTATTCACGGCACCTTCGAAGTGATGTAAAGATCATCTGTTACCAAGCGTTTGTTCGACCAGTTCTGACCTACGCATGGCCAATCTGGTGGAACGTCAGCCCTTCATATATGGAAAAAATACGAGTATTTGAGAGGAAATGTTTAAGAGCTTGTATGTCCATGTATAGAAGTCAGCATTCAAATTATAGACGTTTTATTTCTAATAAGAAACTTTTAAATGCCTCAAAATTGCCCAGAATAGACAATTTCATGCTAGACTTAACGAGAAATCGTTTTGCACTCTCAACATTTAGCAAAAACTCACTGATTTCGGGGGCATTATATCCCAACCCAGGGTATTTCGATAACGCAATAGAGAAAGGATACATACCGCCTGAGGCCTTCCTATATGTAGATGCACTGGGGTACTTATCCGACCCAAGCAACATACCCGTAATTTATCATGTAGCCAGAAGAGTCACTGATAAAAGAATTCTGCATTCGTTAATGTCCTTAGATAATCGTAACCAAAATTTGAGATACGGCATACCTGAACGCGATTGTTGCAACAATAACCCATCAAATATTAATAAATACTGGTGGCTGGCCTAGCTTAGAAACAGTTTCAATGGGTGGCTAGTGTTTTTGCGATCAGAGTGGAGAATTAGCTTATTACAACTCAAACTAGTCTGGTGGCACAAAACAATAGCCATCCATACATTTTATTCACTTTCGTTTACTTTTATTTACCTAACGTAGTCTTAAGTACTTTATTAAGTTGTATCTTAAGAAAAAATCATATGTGATTAAAAGTTTTTCTTGCCGTTTTTCTTTTAAAAATAAATCCACATGTTGAGGAAAAGAATAACCAATAAAAAAATAAATATTGATAAAACTATGATTAATGTAAATATGTAAATATATTGTCTGTATAGAGTACCTAAAAGGCCATTTACTTTAGTATTATGAATTATAGTATAAAGTATTCATTATGCTATTATAAATATATTGTTAAATCGGGATCAAATAAATGAATTAAAAACTGACGAGGCAATAACTCAAAATAATGCATAATTATAATGTTTAAGGGAAGGTTCTCCTGGATTTTTTTGAAAAAATCCATTTTTTTTTACATAAAATGAAAGTTACATATATGTAGAATGTTTGTGCCAAGGGATATTTCAATACGACGCGTATTTCTCGAGCTAGAGCGTGTCAAACGTACCCATGTCACGCGCGCGTACCAACTTTCTAAAAACTTTAAACGCGTTTTTCTCGGAACCATGTTTTCTAATCTAACGGACAGCACAGGGCTTGTTCTATTGATCCGATTTCCTTCATTCAAAGAATGTTTGAAAGTATATACTTTTTTGTACGCCTGGAACCTAACATTGGCATAAAAAAATGATTATTTATAATTTTTAAACGAGATCTAAGTAAAAAAAAAGCAAAAAATTTCAATTTTTTTTAAAAGTCCATAAAATTGGTTTTTTTTTACCAAACTTAATTGAAGTTAGGTTCCAGGCATATGAAATGTTATCAATTTTAATAAATTTTATACATTTCTCATTTCAGTTCACTACCGGAGGCCCCACACTGTCCGCGGGAGGTCGATGTTTTGCGCGCAGAGGTCGACGAGATCCGCCATTTTCAAGCCGCCATTTTGAATTTTTCAAATATCTTTTTTTTTTTTACTCGTCAATAAACCACGAATCAAAGTTCAAAAGCATAAGTTCGTATGTCTTTTCATTTTCCCACAAACCATTCTCAAATTTTGCTTGTTTTTCGGCCAAATCCAAAAAAATCCAGGAGAACCCTCCCTTAATGTTATAATGTATAATGTGTTTGACTTTGGTACGATCGGCTAAAGCAACATTCTTGATGTTGTAAGTGAGTTCGATGGCGTAGAATATGTTGCATGGTATTAATGATATTGAGTCATACACAAAACCAAGTATGTACTGTAGAAGCAATTGCAGTTCATCGCTACAGATCTCTGGTCCATATGTACGCCTATGATGCCGAATTGTATGCTAGTTGTACATGTAAATATGGTTTCTAATTGCGTAATAGTTTATTTACAATGAACTAGAGCGAGTTATATTACCTGCACCACATAGATAACATAATTAAAGTCCATCAACCAACACAGGAAACTCAGCAGACGCCAGATCAGCACTTTAACATTAATCTAACATTTTGCTTATATTATTTCATAATTCACATACTTCTTGCAATATAATCATTTTGCTTATTCCGTTTGTTTGACATTTCATAACTCACACATTTTCTGCAATATAATCAGTTTATACTTTACCTGTGAAATAAAAAATGCATTGTAGAGTTAGCCTTAAGTTGATTGTCAAGAAATAAAGTTGATTTTTTTAACTAACTTCAAGCTCGAAACGTTATTTAGCGCAGTCGGCAGGATTGGTGGCGGTCCATCCTTTGAAAATTAATTAATTAACGGCGTTTTACCGAAAATTAAAAAAAAAATGTTTAAAAGGACTTAAAAAGAGATGAAAAAAAAATATATATAATAAATAATTTACTTTTCCATTATCGAGTGAATATCGATAAACAGTGACACTAATAAGGACCGTGGAAGTTTTAACTTCAAACAACCAATCCGAACTTCAAACATCAACAAACATCAAGAAACATTAACGGAATATTCATAAAAACAACCATCGAGAGAACATAGATTGGATCAACGACACTAAAAGTCTCAACTTCAAGAAAGCTTATCCAGAATTAAATAACGCTGTAGACACATAAATAAATGGCAACCTACCTTATTCTGCTACAGCATTGACATTATTTAAAAGTATCATAAAGAAATCTAATTTAAATCCCAATTAAAATCGTAACTAAAACCTACCAATAAAAAAAAATCTCAAATATATATTTATAATAAAAATAATAAGGAAGAATTTTTTTAAATACATTTCGTGTGACTTATTTTATACGAAGAAAACCAATTTAGTAAGAAGAACTTTTTGAAATAAATAAGATGTTTAAATAAACTAGGCAACTATTCAATAAAACTATTCAACCTTTCAATAAAAAAAAAAATTAATAAGTTTTGTGTGACGTAATATAAAAGAAATCTATTAAATGAGAAGAACTATCTTTAAAAATAAATTAGGTGTGCCATATCCAAAAAGTAAAAGTTTAAAAAATTTACACACCATTAAAGAAAGTGAAGAGTTAAAAAAATTTTTGGGCAGCTTACCAATTTTAAGTTCCATAGTAATCGAACAAACGTTATCAAACATGGCGCAGAACGACATTTTTAACGCATTGAGAATTCCAGATGCAGTAAAGGACCTTCCGAAATATGACGGAAATCTTAGATTGCTCTATGAATTTATAAGCAATGTCGAGGAAATTCTCACCTGTGTTGTTCAAATACTAGGTACACCATATGCCAAAAATTTTATTACGGGTTATACGAAATAAAATTGAAGGACCAGCTAACGAAGTCCTAAACATGTATATACAACGTTAGATTGGACCGAAATAAAAACTAATTTAATTTTACATTATACGGACAAACGTTCAGAAACTTCTCTGATACGAGACCTTCATACTCTACGACAAGGAAACAAAACCGTAGAGGTGTTTTTCAGTGAAATCGTGGAAATTCAAGCCACAATGAACAACAATATTCTCATTCACAAAACATAATGTAGAGTCATAGAAGCTAAACGTAACCTCTATTCGGAAATGTGTCTCAATACCTTTTTAAGTGGTTTAAAAGGACCACTAAGCGGTTGCTTATTCATACTGTGTAAAAGAGCAAAACATGTTTTATTTAAAACACGATGCTTCAATTATCAAAGTCGAAAACCAAATTTTGAAAGTCGGCATACTATGAATACCCCAAACCGAAATCCACAACTTGTATTTGATTTTAACAGATCACATTATCAGCAACAAAGACCACAATATCAGCAACAAAGACCACAATTTCAACAACAAAGACCCAATAGTCAGATGTTAAGACCAACCTATTGTCCTCAGCAAAGATTTTCTCAACCATTTAGACTCAACCACAACAATAACTTTCAGAACTTCAGACCCAACAATAATAATTTAACAAACTATTGACAAAACTATTCTACAAGACAACCACCCCCAACTCCAATGGACGTTAGCTCTGGTACGTCTAAATTCAGACAGCCAACCCTAGCACAACCTATTAATAATTATAATTTTGTTCAACAAAAACCTCAACCTAGATTTTCAATTGAGGAAGTCTACAACATAAATCCATATGAAATGGATCCTACCAATGGTAACGTACCATATGACAATTCGTATGACAACTACGACCCTTACGACGACAACATTAGAATAGTAACGAAATATTAGAAGACAGAAATTTTCAGCTAAATGCCTCACCCCAGGAACCGGATATTTAGATATTAATAAACACGGATACACTCTTCCAAACATAAGTATTTCTTCTCCTTTTGGAAGGCCACTGAACTTCCTAATCGACACTGGTGCCTCAGCATCATTTATAAATCCTGAATTCATTAACAGACAAAATAGAACCGAATGCAAACCGATTACAATAACAACTGTATTAAATCACCACACTTTAAAGTATGAAAACTCAATACCTATTTTCCATGAATTTAATACGAACGGATATTTTTAATATTCAAATTTCATAGTTATTTCGACGGTCTATTAGGATTAGATGCTTTAACACAACTATGTGCTAAAGTGGATCTAGAAAATAAAACACTAATAACTAAAACTGCTATAATCCACTAAAATTCAAGCCTAATCTCACTTCTGGTAAACATATAATCCCTGCAAACTCCAAAATAATACTTAAAATCCCTGTTGACACTCGCGACGGTGATGTCTATTCAGAAAAACTTTTCTCAAATCCTGAATTATATATTTCTGAAGGCATATATACAGCCGAAGGTTGGTATTGTCTAATGGAAATTGTAAACAAATCAAACACAGACCAAATTTTACTTGGTTACTTTTTTCGTGGTCTCGTTTCTACGTAAAACAGATGGCAAAAAAATAAATTCTAAAATATGGAGTGGTGCATCGGTGGCCCGGTAAGCATTTTATGAGTCATTTGAGAAAGTTGAAGAAATTGATTACCATTTGTTTATTTTATTCTTTTATTTTAAAAAGATCAAAGAACCAAGGCATGCGCCTTTTACAAAAAACGTTTGGTCTTTGACCTGAAGGAAAAGGGATAGATTATTAGAGGAATAATTGATTGGAATCATATGTGAATTATCGATTAGGAGGAACAAACGTGAAAGACAATTTGAATTGCTTATTCAAATTATCGAGTTATTATTATCGAGTGCTTCATGGAAGTAAGTATTCAATCATTGAGTACAACAGAGAATTTCATTCCAAACAAAGATGATCGTGCTTATCCAAAATTAAAAGGGGCTTGCTATATGCACAATCATGAGCAATTCAAGAGAAAACGGTCAACACGGAAAATATGTGTCCTATGCAAGAAGCCTGTGTGTGCGGAACATAGCAATGTCCAGACAAAATGTAGAGAATGTTTCAAAAACTGAATTTTAAAATATTTTTCAACATATCAAAAATATCTATTCATTTATACTTTTTTCAATAAATGCCACCAAATATAAAATGTACCTATATGTAAAATGTAAAAAATATGTCATGAATTTTTCGTCATAATTTTTTAAATACTAAATACAAAAATGCATTAAAACACCATCAAACCTTTTGAAATAAAAAAATATTTACATATGTATGTAAATAGTGACAAAGTTAGAAGTAAAAAGTACAAATTTTCCAAAAGTATTAACAAGCATTAAAATTAACAACAACTTTTGATATTTTCAGGAAGAAAACGGAAAAATTATCACAGTGTCGAAACAGCGTCCAAATCGAATAAAAAATAAGGAAGTTATGGCAAATTTAAAATTGGGATATTTACATATGTAAATAGTGCCAAAGTGAGGGTTAACTGTTCTGAGGGTTCTGTGGCAATCCCACCGACTGATAATCTAAAATCAGCCAGTTTTAATTGCACTTCCTGCGTAGGTTCAGTTCTCCATGATTTGTGTACCAACATTTAATAACTCGCACACCATAATTGGTCATGAAAATAAATGTCCAATTTGTTTTTTAACATTGTGTTATGTCAAAAATCTCAATTTTTTTGTAATAAATCTTAAAATGATTAAAATTAGCGAGACTTCAAACATAGAGATAGACGTAAAGAAAATGTCTTTTGTAGGATCATTTTGATACATAAAGAGAAATACAATAGGAATTGCGTTTTTGTCCAACTTATCAAAGATTATCTTACATATGTTTATCATATGCATGACTTATCCCAATAGAGAAACCATTTGAGTACTTTTCAGAGTATATTAAAACAAAATACATGAGTATCTAAGCGGTTTTTTTTTATATCATATCTTTTTTACAACATTGCCAATCACTTCGCAGAATGTGTCAATATCCGACACAGTTGTCTGTGTCTTATTCTGTCCGCGGCATGGGGTAGGAATTACTATAAAGCCGAGACAGCAGACAGTTTCATGGCAAATTGACGGAATTTTCGGTGGTTGTTTGACTCGTAGAACTGAGTTCTTTGCTTGTACATAACGTAAAAATCACATTAAATTGGAATTTATACTTTAAGTATTTTTTTATCTGCTCTTTCAGCATTTTTATTTTCTTTTTTTTTATAGGGGAAATTTTTTACTATATCTCCGAGCACATATTCTTTTTTATCTATATCGACTTGAAACTGATGGCAAGCCAGCTCCACACAAGGCAATCTGAATGTGCATTCGTATGCATTTAGAGTGAGGTGAGTTTCGCTATATGATTGGATTTAAATTGAAAGTACTTACAGATATGAATACATTTTTTATTTTAAACTATGAATCAAGGCGTTCATAATGATGTAGATCTTTATATTAAATCTGTTTGTTTTTTTTTCATGTTTCATTGCATGCATATCAGTTTATAGAATATATTTGTAGAATTGCTCTTTTATTTTTTGCATCAGTTTATGAACATGGAATATTTTTTAATTCTTTGATTGATTTCTTTCTAAGCATCAAGTATTGACTGATTCTAGGTAGATTTTATTTGAAAAATTTTGAACTCCAAGCCTTAACATGCTTTTTGCAAGTTCCACTTCGTATATGGGATATTCTACTATACTTTGCATATTCAGCGGAATCGAGTTGTCGATTAAAGAAATAGATTTTCGGGAAAAATATTCATAAGATCAAAAATCTAAGGACTCCATCGGCTTTTCTGAGTTTATATTAACATAATTACATGATTTATTTATAAAGAATCGTTCCACTTTAAGATTTCACTGGGGCTTATATGGGGAATTCAAAAAACAAGGTTGTCTGAACGAGAAATTGCAGTCTTGAATTTACGAATTAATGAGAGTATCTAGATGAAGAACAAAGCAGGCCTACAGATGGAAGGAATGTGGCAGGTTATTATTTTCATTCTAAGTTAAGAAGTCTATTTTTTAAATTTTAAAAACATCCTCTCTACTTCTAAGTAAGGTGCATTAGCAAAAGTATTAGCCGGTTTATTTTAAGGAACAACAACTTCAATATTGTTATGATTGTAGAATTTGTCGACACTTTGTATTTTTGCCGAAGCACTTTTGCTAGCAACAATGTTGTTATGTATATTATTTCAACGACATCATAATATTGTGGATGGCTCAGTTGGCTAGGGCTTTTGATTTTATTCCTGTTTTTTGAAATCTTGAGTAGCGAGTTCAAATCACAACAGAGACATATTTTTTTTTAATGGCTTTTAGTTTTATTTTGGTTTTTTTAGTGATTTCGTTCCGTTTTTTGCATATAATAACAATATTGCTTGTAATAACAAAGCGAACGCGATAATTTCTTTACTTTATGCTCGTAAGTGTATTCTTAATGAAGCAAATTAAGCGACGATTAGATAGATAATAGCTGCGATGGTTAAATGGATAAGCTGATGCACTTACACTCACGCGACCGAGGTTCAAGTCTCCGGATAATAGTTATTATAAAAAGTTTGATCAAAATATGTATAAAAAATAATTCTATTTTTCAGATAACATCATCATTTCATCATTTGAAGCACTGCTGCGAATAACATTGTGACAAAATTGTAATTGTTTTCTTTTATTCATTTTACAAGCATTTTTATTTATTTTTTTTTTTTGGGTATGCGATAAAAATTCCCCAAACTGCTCAACCGCTTACTCAGTTTTGTTTTTATATAATAAAAGAGAGTAATTCTAGAAGGTTTTCAAGGTTTTACAACGTTATTCGAGGCTTGTGCTTCATTTGTTACTGTTCGAAATATGCAGTTTCTTTAATTTTTTCTTAAACCATCGTTTCATCGAAAAATTTGCAATTATATTCAATTGATATAACATGTATTTCTTTCATTTCTGCATTTCAAAGGTTTCTGCATTTGCTGGTACCTCAGGAATCCATAAAACAGTATAAACAACTTTTCTTTGTAATGAAAATACTTGGAATTACCTCCACATTTCTTAAATAACTGAAATTAATGTGATTTATTAATGTGTAATACTATTTTGAAAAGGATATAATTCACTATGATCTCAAAAATCGGTGATGACACTTACATTCATATAATTGAAAAAATTATTGATTATCCATTTTTATTATTCATTTCAAGCGCGTCAGAAGCGAATTTCATCTGGCGGGCAGTACAAATGTGGGGGCAGTACAAATGGTGGTGCAAAAAAGCTCACCAAAATTTCTTCACATGAAACATGAAGAAGAGATAAAGAAGAGGAAAATATATAATACAAATCTATATCGTGTAAAAAAACTGATATTTTGAATAACTTTTCCTTTGAAATTGTTTATCTAGCTAAAAAAGTGGGGGGCAACTGCCCTCCTTTCCCCCGCTTCCGACGCCAATGGAAATGCCATTATTCGGAATAATTAATAATTTTTTATTTATTTGAATGCTATTCACAAAGAATGTATTCAACTAAGAATTTCAGAACTTTCAATTATTCTTTTCGTTATTCATTTTTTATTCGTTATTAATTTTATTCATTATTCTTTTGTTATTCATTATATGTTTTTTATTCATTAAAAACAAATTTAATATATCTGCCTTTCCTTGCCTCAACCATTTTTTCATTATCTTTAGTCAATTTGTTCCATTTTTACTAAAACAAAAAAGCTTAAAAAACATTTCCGAAAAATAAAAACTACACGGAGATAATTATTTTGCTTGAATCAAGCAAATGCTTCGCTTAAAAGCCAAAGTTTACTCAATCACGGTGTTATTTTAGAAAATGATTGCTAAGAAATTACTCCTCATGTATTTAGGAACACCTACATTTTGATTAAATTCAAGCAAAATTTTGCTAAGTTATTATAAACTGCAAAAGTAAATTTATACTTAATTCAAGCAAATATTTTATAAGTTATTATAAGCTCAAATAGCAAATTTTTCCTAAGCTCATGCAAATAATTGCTAAGTTATTATAAGCTTAAATAGCAAATTTTTACTAAATTCAAGCAAATTTCTCCTAAACACACCTTCATTCTTAATGATGAAAATTAGGCAGCAATTGGTTAACAACCGCGATGGTCGAATGGATAAGCCCATGCATTTACACTCACGAGGCCGAGGTTCAAATCTCCAGATGGTGGTAATTTTTCAATTTAATTTAATGTTTATTAATAGTTTTCTTCAAAAATGTGCTAGATTTCAGAAAAAACTAATCAAAATTTGCTATTTCAGTTTACAATAATTTGGCAAATATTTGCTTACTAACTACTTACTTAGTTGGCGCTACAACCGTATGTCGGTCTTGGCCTCATCTAAGAATTTGCGCCAGCCATTTCTGTCTTTCGCTTGCTGGCGCCAGTTGGAAATTCCAAGCTTCGTCAGGTTGTCCTCTACTTGGTCTTTCCAACAAAGATGAGGTCGTCCTCTTCTGCGTTGACCGCCGCTGGGTACCGAATCAAATGTTTTCTTCACTGGAGCATCGTCTATAATGCGCTAAACATGACCAGGCCAGCGAAGCCGCTCGATTTTAATGCGCTTCACTATGTCGATGTCAGCGTACAGCTCATACAGTTCATCATTCCATCGTATTCGGTACTCTCCATTGACGCAGATTGGTCCGTAGATCTTACGAAGGATCTTTCTCTCGAATGCTCCTAAAGTCTTTTCATCTAAACTGCTCAGCGTCCAAGTTTGTGATGCATAAAGTAGGACGGGCATGATGAGCGATTTATAGAGCGTGATTTTCGTTCGTCGAGAGGGGGCTCTGCTTCTCAATTGCTTACTGAGCCCAAAGCAACACCTGTTGGCAAAAGTTATTCTTCGTTTGATCTCAATGCTGATGTCGTTGGTTGAGTTTATGCTGGATCCCAGATAAACGAAGTCCTTCATAACCTCGAAGGAGGTATTTTCAACTGTAACGTGGGTTCCAAGACGCTGGGACTGTTTGTTAGTTGACACCAAGTTTTTCGTCTTATCTGCATTCACTGCCAGACCCATTCGACTTGACTCTTTTTCTAATCTGGAAAATGCTGCACTGACTTCGCGCGTATTATGGCCAATGATATCGATGCCATCAGCATACGCAAGCAGCATAACACTCTTGTAGAATATTGTGCCACTACGTCTCAGATCAGCAGCTCGGATGATCTTTTCCATTATTCGGTTGAAAAAGTCGCACGATAAGGAATCACCTTGTCTGAAACCTCGTTTGGTAATAAATGGTGGGAAGACGTCCTTCCCGATTTTAACTGCGCTGTTGGTGTTGCTCGGTGTCATCCTGCAAAGTCGTATTAGTTTTGCAGGAATACCAAATTCAGACATGGTGGACATGGTGCTTCCTTATTGGGCTGTCGAAGGCGGCTTTGTAGTCGACAAAAAGATGGTGGGTGTCGACTTGTTTTTCTTAAGTCTTCTCCAAGATTTGTCGTAGCGTGAATATCTGGTCGATGGTAGACTTTCCAGGTCTGAAGCCACACTGATAAGGTCCGATCAGTTCGTTTACAATGGGCTTTAATCTTTCACATAAAACGCTCTACAGGACCTTATATGCGATATTAAGAAGGCTTATCCCACGGTATTTGGCACAGATAGTGGGATCGTTTTCTTGTGGATTGGGCAGAGCATACTGAGATTTCAATCGTTCGGAATGCATTCTTTCGACCATATTCTGCATAGAAGCTCGTGAATGCATTTAAGTAGAGCTTTGCCTCCATTGTCACACAGCTCAGCAGGTAAGCCATCAGCTCCCGCGGCTTTGTTATTTTTAAGCCGAGCTATAGCTGTCAGAACTTCATCATAGTCGGGCAGCGGAACTTCAACGCTGTCATCCGAAATTGGGGTTTCCGGAATATCATCTCTATTGGCGGGATTGTTGTCAGCGTCGCCAATTAGAAGCTTAGAGAAGTGTTCCCTCCATAACGTCAGTGTACTCTGGACATCTGTTACTAGATTCCCGTTTTCATCCTTGCAGGAAGAGGCCCCGGTTTTAAAACCATCGGCAAGGCGTCTTATTTTTCGAAAAATTTTCGGGCCTCATTCCTGTCACCATACATCTCAATCTTCTCTTGCTCGCGCTTTTCTGCCTCTCCTTTTTTTCCGCCTGAAAATATGTCTCTCTTCCCTCCTCTTTTCTTTGTATCGCTCCTTAGCAGCCAACTCCTACAGTTACAACCGACTGCAGGGTGGCTTTGGAAGCGGCGTCTTTCTCTGCAGTGGCGTCGCGACACTCCTGGTCGTATCACTGGTTTCGGCGAGGGCGTTGGTAGCCAATCACCTCTTCAGCAGCCGCACGCATGGAGTTGGAAATGTGTGTCCACTGCGCGCATATATCATCGATTGGAGGAGTGCTTTGATTTTCCTTGCCCACCTTAGCGTTGAAGTCACCAAGCACGATTTTTACGTTGTGACGGGGGCAGCGCTCGTAAGCATTTTCAAGGTGCTCCTAGACAATTTCCTTGATCTCATCGTCCTTGTCTTCTGTCGGAGCGTGCGCACATATTAGGCTTATATTGAAAAATCTAACCTTGATGCGGATTATGGCAAGTCGTTCGTTCACAGGTGTGAGTCGCAGGACGTGGGGCCGTAGTCTCTTGTCAACTACAAATCCGCATCCAAACTCGTGCATCTTCGCATGGCCGCTGTAGTAGATATCACAGGGTGCATGCCGAATATAACCCTGTCCCTTCCATCGCATTTCTTGGATAGCAGTGATATGAGCTTTGTATCTTTCCAAGACATCAGTCAGTTGGATAGAGGCACCTTCCCAATTAAAGGTTCGGACATTCCAGGTGCATATCCGTAAATCATTATCAGTTTTTCGTTTGCGGTAGTCGTCATCAGATTTGGGGATCAGTTTTCTTCTTTTCTTAGTTATTTTCATTGAAATGGGTTTTTACGGGTGGGTTTTAAGCCCAACGCACAACTTATTTTAAGCCTAGGGGGGTCCGCCGCTCAGATTAGCCCCCAAACTAACGGTTGTCAGTTTTGACGTTGCCCAGGAAACACCACGTGGACGTTTGAGTCGACTTGAGGCGATTTCACAAAGATTATGTTGGCCTCGCCAGATTGAGACAGTCAGACATGGTAAATTGTAAAGGTTCCCAGATTCCCATATATTTGCTTGAGTTAAGTAGAAATTTGTTTTTGCAGACTTAGCAAAGTTTTGCTAGAATTTAATCAAAAATTTGCTTAGTTATTATAAACTGGAATAGCAAATTTTGTTTAGTTTTTTTCTGAAATCTAGAATTATTTTGAAGTTGCTGAGAATCAAGCGCAAGTTTTGCTTAACCACAATTCAAATTTAGCAAACAGTTTTCTCCATGCATATTTATGAAGCAATGCAGACGATTTGATCATCATGGTAAATTAATTTATTCATAAATTGCTTAAATTGATAAAATGGAAATTTTTCTCTTAGATAATATCGTAATATAGTAAGTTTAGGTAGACTTTTCTGTGAAAGTGCCCATAAAGAATTTTTTCGTAAAGTTTGTGTTAAATTTTTTAAAACTTTTTATAACTCTAAAAATTCCAGTAAAATGAAAAAACCTAATAATGCAGTTTAAAATATGTTTAAATTTTAAGCAATTTAAAAATATATCTTGATTTTGCACTTTCCTTTCCAAAGTTATATCTTTTAAATCCTTGTAACCGTTGGTTGAATCGTTAGTTGTTGTTTCGATTACGAAATTTACAAAAATATACAACGCGTAAGCTGGTGCCCTTTCAAACAGCGGGGGGAAAGTATGAAAAGTGTTACTCTGCTCTAATAACACTGTACAACAGAAAAAAACCCGTGGGGCTTAAAAACTTTATTCAGTGTCAGTTTCTTCGGGTCACTTAAGGTTTTTTTACTACATCGGGAGGCGACTTAAGGACAAACCCCAATGCTCTACTGGTAATTAAGTCAATATTTCCTCGTTAAGGTAGGGTCAGAAAGGGTTAACTTGTTTGGCTGACCCCATTCCTGTTCCAAGGTGAACATTTTTTGCTTTGGGCTCTATCCCCTCCGACCCTTCCTCAGGGTTAATTTTTCTTAAAAAAAATATTTGTTTTTATTTTTGTTCGAGTTTATCGAGAATATGTGACAAACCCCTAGCTATGCTTCGGTCTTAGCTCAGGGAAAATGGGAGTGGTATTGTTTGGGGCTATGGAATGCCTGGGTTAACAAGAAAAATAAAATAAGGTGCAGAGGTTTAAGGGGTATGTCAACCCCAAACGGACACAACAGTGTTAAAAGCAAACCGGAAACGAAAAAAAAAACACATCAGAGAGGGATGGCTTTAACTTGGACTGGTGACGGTGATTCAGTATGGTGGATGGGAATGTGTTAGTTCTCCATCCTGTCTATACCCAGCCCAACCTTCTCCTGTAAAAAATATTTATCAGGAGCCCTAAAAAAAACCGCTGCCTTAAATTTACTCACTCCGCCGCGTTCTAAAATGGTGAAGAAATACAAAAAAAATTGTAATTACTCATTTTATTTATATAAAAGATTTTTGTAATATTATTACAAAACCTATTTATTTGTTTATATAAAGGTTGTTTTTATAGCTGCATGAAAATTTTAAATAATAATACAAGACAGAAGTATTGTTGAAATAAATTTTTTATTATTATAATCTGGTATATAATTTCATGGCATTTATTTTTTAAATATGATTTTCGGCATATGGCTGCAGCGGCTACTTTTGAAAGACAAATAGTCTTTCATAAAATAGTCCTTTCGATCAGTCCAATTTTTCACTACTTTTTCCAATAAATCTGGCCGAATGGCGTCAATGGTGGCTTGAATATTGGCTTGCAATGCTTCAAGAGTTGCTGGTTTGTCGGCATGAACCAATGACTTAACATAGCCCCATAAAAAGTAATCGAGAGGTGTTGAATCGCACGAACGAGAGAGCAGTTGACAGGACCACTTCTGAAAATAATGTTGTCACCAAATTGATTTTGCAATAAATGAGTTGTTAAGCGCGTTGTATGGCAAGTTGCGCCGTCTAGTTGGAACGAAATGTTGTCGATGTTCAGCTGAATAATTTTTGGAAACAACAAATCAGTTAGCATGACTCGATAGCGTTCGCAATTCACCGTAACGGCATTTCTTTCCTCATTTCGAAAAAAATAAGGACCGATGATGTCGCCAGCGTGTAAGCCGCACCAAACAGTCATTTTTAATGGATGTAATGGTGTTTCGTTAATGGCTTGAGGATTTTCTTTGCTCCATATACGGCAATTTTGTTTATAGACGAAGCCATTAACCAGAAATGAGCCGATTATTTTGACCGTAATACAAACGAAGTAATCTATGAACTTCGCGAACAGATATATTGTTTTTCAAAGTAAATTTCCACAATTTGGAAGCTTTGTTCTGGCGTTAAACGCATCTTGATGAATTGCCAAATTTTACTGAACAGAAATGTCAACACAGTTTGGCATTCTCAACTGTCAAACCATAAGCAACAACCATCGAAACTTCTTATGCAACTAACAAAAAACCCTATATAATAAAAATTTCTTATAAACTATAACCTTAATATATTCATTATTATTCACTTTATTATTAACATCCTTTATGTGTTTACGCTTAAACCAAAAATTTTCACTTGTTTTTTTTTTCTGTACTGCTTCATTTTCTAACAAAGCTTCTGTGTTGTTTTCTTTGTGGTCTTCCTTACAAGCACTAATACCAATTTATGCTCAACGCTTATAAATTGTAAACGCTTTTAAGAGCAATTCGTTCATAATAAATTTAATTTCATTGACCATAAAATGTATGGAAACTAAAAATTTATCATAATATATTATCAGTGTATTTCTTGTATATGTTTTATATAGGATTATAGCAAGAATTATGAGCAAAGTCTAAAATGGTTAAAAGAAACATATTTTGTATTTTTGCATGATTTGCATGATTTGTGTGCAAAAAATTTTTTTCATGCTGTAACTCTTCTTTTTAATTAATAATGCGATTGATAATAATGCGAAAGCGCTCGCTTTTATTTTTGTCATCCATTTCCGATTGAATATAAGTAACAATTGCCAAATTGATAGTTAGTAATGTATTAATATACATATATATATATATGCACAATATATTGTACAAAATACATATTTCGACTCAGATAGTTCATGCTTATTTCTAAGCATAAAAAAGAATATTTTGTATGCTTTAAAGAATTTATACTTATATTTTTATTTATGAGTACAAATAAAAAGTAGAATTTTACATTTTGCGATCCTTAATAAATTAATCAATTAATCGGTATATGAACTCTCAAATTTTGCGTCACTATTTAAAAGCTGTAAAATTTTTCAATGTGCACAAGTGCAGCTTCTGCTTAAGTCTTCAAATGTACCAGCAAGTGCACTAAATCGTGAACACCCTAATGTCATATAATAAATACAAAAGTATAACCAGCGTCTTAAAAATCATAAACCTTTTAAAAAATCAGAATGTAAAAAAAACATGCATTTATTTTAAAGCTTCTGCTCCGCATTTTCACATATAAAATGTGAATTTTTTTCATTATTTCACATATAATATTAAACATAAATTAAATAGATATCTTAACTTTTTCAAGTTCGTTGGTCGTTCAATAATTTTATCACAATATTTATTTATTTTTCATTGATTTATTAAAATTAAATCCGCGTTTATGAAAAATTATATAATTTGTGAAAAAGGTAGTTTTGTAGGATTTTTTGTATTGGCATTTATTGGCTTTTATTGGCATCACCAAAATGACAGTGGTATGATCTGCCAACGCAAAATTAAGTTTTTCAAAGTTTGAGGTCGTCTGTTTTCCGTATCGTAAAGTTTTTACTACGCAGACTAAAGTAAGATCAACGACCGACCGATCTAACGCACTATTGAGTTTTGGGCATTAACGTCAAAGAGTTCAAAGACTTTATTCAGACAAGTGTCAAATTATATAAAATTTAAACATTTTAATAACTCAATTATTAATTAGTCACAGCTTAATTCCTCAACCTACTGAAGATGGAAAGAATAACGCCTTCTGCTATGTGATTAACTCTGTACAGAGTTATTGCCTTTTTAAAAATGTGCTTATAGATCACGGGATCATGGATTTAAAATCCGGAAATCCCGAGATTTGCCGAAACCCTTCGGGATTGAAAGCCCTACCGTACACTTTGACAAGCATATTCGACTGAGCATTAGGATGGTCGTTAGTTGTATGGAGAAAAAGAAAAATGCTCGGATTAATGTACGCATCTTCAGTATAAAAGTGATATGCAACATTTTTTTTTTATTAGAAAACGTTAACTCTGCCCTATTTCGGCTACAATATTGACAAAAAAGATTGAATGAAATCTATTAAAAAACAACGAAGATATTTGCGTCGACAGTCAAAACTTTGAATTTGGAATAGTTTTTTTTTCTTTAGGTAACTTTGTTATACTGTAAAGAAATATTCATTGTGCTAAGATTTTCAATTGTTTCAGGATATAAGAATGTTATTGGTGTCAAACAAACGGAAAATTTTTTCTTTATTATCCTTAAGAAAATATAAAAAGTTAGTTTACATTAACATATATTGGATACAAAAGTGCATATTGTAGGTTTCCCATCATAGATAAACGATTTTTTAAGAGAATCTCTTTTGGTATTAAAAAAGAGCCTATGTTTCAACCAGAGAAGCAAGGAGCCTACATCTCTAGTTTGAAGAAAAAACATCCTGTAGTTTTCACGTGATGCACGTTCAGACAGACAATATTTTTAAAAATTAAATTTTCTAATCCACATCGTTCAAAATGGTCAGAGCAAAAAAAAATTCGAAAAATATTCAATGTATAGATTATTCTTTCAGTTTTATTATATGTATAGATTTGCCTGCACCTAATGAATGCGAATAAGCTGTCTGGATTTTAGGCATTGACGAAAACATTTGGATTGGATTGGATGATTTGAAATACAGTCAGCTATGAAGTAGTCTTTTTTTACTGCATAATACTACCTTGCTCAGTTTCAATTTATGTAGCAGAAATTATAAATTTCTACACAAATAATACATACTTTCCACAAGCTTTACTTAACTGTATTAGTGAAAGTAAAAGTCACAAAAATTAATTTGAAATATTTATGAAAACGTTTTATAATGCATTTTTATACACAAAATTCAGTGTACTTTATAATATAGATGTCTATGAATATTCTTTCAAACACATTTTTTGGAATAAACTTCAGTTCTCGCCGCAAATTATCCTTCATGTTTTCTATGTATGACTGAAAACGGGTGCCTGAAAGTGGTAGTTTGAGTTTTGGAAAGAGAAAAAAGTCCTCCTGAGCTATATCAGATGAAAACCATGGTTCGTCAATATTATTTATTGTGTTTTTGGCCAGAAATTCTTTCAAAATTATTGCATTGTGAGTTTTCTTTCCACAAATCTGGCTTTTTTCGAGGAATTTTATCTCTGAAACGCTTGACGTGGTTTTTACGGTTTTGGCTTAGTTGGAAGACGCCATTCCGAAGCTTGTTGACTGGTTTGCATATCAAACTCCTTAAATCATATCTAATCACCTGTTGCAATGCGATTGATGAATGTGGGGTCATACCCATAAAACACATTGTAGGGTCGGAATTGACTCGTACTAGCATGCTTTCGGCGACCTTAACACAACTGAGTTTTTAAAGAAAATTCAGGCCTTTCGGAGAATAAAAGGAGAATCTACAAACCTTTATCAACTGAGATTTCCACGCTATTTCAATAACGCAAATTTAATATCCTTTTCTTGAACTATTAAATTATTTAGAAATAATAAGCTTATTTTTGCTAAGAAAAATTAAATCAATCGTATAGTTTTACTCATGCTAGGATAATTTAGCTCATTCGTCCATTAAATTTCATTCGAGTAACATTTCGAAGAAACCGCATCAAGTTTATTCTAATTCATGAACGATATAATCCCAAAATCTTACAACATTTTCCCGTTCAACAGCAATATTTAAATATGAGATAACACTCACGGATGGCTAAAGTCACTGTTTCACATACATATTTGTTTTAAATCGGCAGCCGTAAAAATCGGCTAAGTGTAAAAAATAATATTTTACAACTTCTTGAAAAGTCAAACATTAGCTTTTCGGAATTTACTTGGGTACCGGTTGTTTCGGTCTTGGTAACTTTTTTCATATAATATTGATGTAACTTCAATTCCTCAGTACATAATTATCCAACTGATTAAAGCTGAATTTGAAAAAAAAAAAAATTCTGAAAATATTAATCGTACAATATTATGAGTGCCTGAATCATTGTTTAACCGGATAGCTTTGTTTTTAATTAATAAAAAATTTAGAGAAATAAAAAAATGACTGTTAATTACAAATGAATAATGAATCAAAAAGAAACAACATATAAAACAGTTAAAAATTTATTAAAAAAGTCATAATGAATAGAATAAATTATGAATTGAAAATAAATAACAAATATTGAGTTTATATAAAGTTTATTGTATTTTTATAAAAAAAATATTACAAATTTATTTGTAATAACAGCAATAAAAAAAGACTCTTGAATACAAATCAAATTTTTTGCATTTCTAATAAATTATTTAGTAAATATCTTCTAAAACATGCCTCAATTTTAACCGCTTTTGCCTAAAACCTCCATTAATTAAAAAGCTAATGCAAAATTCTTAATAACGACAAATGAATTATAGAAATGTTAATTTATGTAAAACTTTAATGAAAGTCAATTTTTCATTTGAATGACTTAGATTCCAAAATTCCGAAGTGCAGCTATTACTGTAATCGACAAAATAAAACTCACCAAACACAAAATACTCATATGAATTAACATTTTTTTTTAGCTGGGCTGTGCGTTAAGTAAAAACAAACTTTAGACTGAGATTAAAATAAAAGCAGTGATTTTATGTTATTTTAAAAATATAATTAAAAAAAATTGTTGTTTAGCCTGAAATATTGTAGACATGTTAATTTATATGGCCATGCTTTAATCTAGACACTTTAATTGTTCAATACATCCTTATTTTGTTATTCACTGATTCAAGTTTTTATCAATGCAATACAATTGAACTATCCTTTTTACGCTCTTCGAATACTTTCTTTTAAACTTTTTTGAACTCTTGTAGATATTTTCGATTCTCATTTTGTGTCCTTTGAAGGGCTTAAGAAATATGTATTAAAAAAACTTTATAAAAAAACTAGTAGGGAATTATCTTTGACTCGACCGAAGTTGAAATACCCAAACAGCAAAAGTTTTCAATGGTGTTTTATATTAATGACGTCACTTTTATAGGGCTTTGTTTTCATCCAATAATTTAAACATTTAAACTTTAGGCAATTAAGCATATAGGCATTTGCAAACTGGCGTTGCGAATGATTTGTACAAGAAACCTTAAAAATAAATAATGAAAAACTCTCATTTTTAAAAAGTTTTTTTTTTATATTAACGTATCTAGTAACTAATTAGCACTGTATTATATAAAAACAATGACAAAAATCAACCCCAAGGTTTTAAAGTTATAAGCAAAAATATGTGCTGGCGTTACGTTACAAAAAACGGAAATAATTTTTGACTTAGATTAGAAAATTTGTAAAACTCTCTGAATTGGGCAAGAGTTGGAAGGGTTGGAAATAAGCAACATAAATTTTTTTCCAAGTGATCAAATTTAAAAATCTTCTTTGTTTCTTTTTTATTAGGCTTTCTGATCCTGCGTTATGTTACTGGCGTCATGTTACTAAAATTTTCATTGCAGTTTTATTGGGTAATAAAGTAATTAGGTAATTAAGTTATTATGTAATTTAGTAATTAAAAAAAAAATTTTATATATTTTCGTTTCCTTGCCTAAACTATTTTTTCATTATCTAAAGCCAATGCCTTCCGTTTTTACTAAAACAAAAAAGTTAACAACACATTTTTAATTTTTTGTTCGGTAAATTCTTTGCTGTGGAATGGCCCATATATCAAGTTTTAATAATTATTTTTAGGAATTTATGAATAATTTGCTATTATGTTAACGTCACTTTGTATAGTGTTTGGAGGCAGGTGGAGTTTGTTGATTTATATGCTTGTTTAGTGAAAGGAACTCCTTGTAATTCAGAGTTGTTTTGTGATAATAGTTGTTAAGGTTTAAAATATGCCATTTATTACAGTAACCTTGCATAAATTAATATGCTATGCTGTTGTTATTGGCTTTTAAATTTCAGTTTTCAAGTGAATACCCAATATTTTTGATATTCTCATATGAATTTAAAAAATTTGTAAATGTGTCATGGTCAAAAATCTTCGACTAAATTGTAATACATTCTGTATTATTTGTATGGGCATACCAAAACTGTGTGAAAATTTAATCGAAGTCAAATATTCGTTCATTTATTCGTTCATGGAACTATGTCTTAACACATGCTTGTATTAAAATATTTTTAACAAAAATAATAAGTAACAAACCTGCGGGGTTCGAACCCACATTGTTTAGGTTTATGGCTCTACCAGCTGCTCTATGAAGCCACATGTTTAAAGAAATGGTAAACATATATTAGCACCGAAACAAGCAGAATGCTGCTTTCTTAGGTTATTCCAACCTGTATTAAATAATTTTCTAGGTTTTATTCAAAAATTAATAATATTTTGAGAGTTTATATTCTAAAAGTATCAAAAAATTCAATAAATGGATAAAAATCGGTCTACATTTTTTAACC
>OY986435.1:146164199-146166699 GCA_963920525.1 Dichetophora obliterata | reverse complement strand
CGTCCATATTTACCCGTTACGCACAAAGTTCAATTGTATTTGACTACATGGAATAGATACAAAGCCGACATTTTTCCTATTTGAAGTGCATGCGCAGAAAAAAATTAAATGTAAATGTTCAAATGTCAATAAATAGTCTGTATGGTAGACACCCTGTCACATGGTCGAGTGTAGCGTACGTCTGTATTAGCTAATGAAAGGTATGTTTCCGTACTCGATTCGAAAGCATTACTGTCTCACCAGAATGTCGCTGTCGTCTTGGCATGCAGAGCGCTGACAGAGACAATGCAAACATTAAGGGAGAAAATTGCGGCAGAATACAACAACGAAAACGCCAAGATGAATTTAATCCTATTTCTATTTTGACTTTGGCGTTTATTTGACAGCTCTCTCAGCTTCTTTCTAAAAATACTGCCATATTTTAACCAATTTGAAGAATCTGTCAAGCAATGTGGCAAGTAAACAGTGTTCCTACTTGCTCTAATAATGATAGGAGTAGCCTTCAGTTGAAAATGCATTAAATTTTTATGAAGAGAATTGCAAAAAGGAGTGAAATAAATGGAAGTGGACTAATTATTAGTTCAATCGGAGTACGATGAGAACACTGAAGCAAGTACAGGAAAATCAACAATGGCAGATTGAGTAAAAGCAAAACGACAAAGCCAACGCTACAATTCTGCGCCAACTTTTAGCCGCTTTCTCTCACCAACACGATAACGACATGATTCTGGTCAGACAGTTATTTTACAAATTTTTTGAGTTCGAGAGAGAAGAATAATAATAACATAAAATGTCACTCTCTGTTCTATTACTAGTTATTATTTGAAGTTAGGACGGAAGTAGACCTAATGGCAGTCAGACACCATTATTCGGAAACCAACCCTCTTCAATATTACAAATATGATGTATTGTATGTGTTGGGACCGAAGGCTATCATTTCGTAAGGTGCTCTGAACAAATGTCGTTAATTATGATGTCATTTAAAAACTTCTAGAATTACAGATAAGAGCAGAAAAGAATTTGCGAAAGATCTTTGAGTTTCTGAAGTATTTTTTTTTTGTTTATTGTGTTTATTGTTTGTTTATTTTAGATAATATATTGATATTTTTTAGTCAATATATTGAAAATATTTTAGTCAATATATTGAAAAGCTTTATATATCATGTTGTATCGAATAAATTTCTTCGGTGTATGTTCGAGTGAGTCAGAATGAATTTTATGAATAAGTCAAGACGTTAAAAACATAAACAAAAGCAGTAAGAGCTGGAAATTGATTGGACTGAACCTGGGTCAAAAAAGAAGCTAGTGTGTATAAAACTACTGAAGTAGCTAACTAAGTTTATGTTCGCAACTCTAGAAATCAAACTTGCCGTTAATTTTTCACACATGCTATATACCTGAAATCAGTAGCGTACCCAGGAAAAAATTTCGGGGGTTTTTTAATTTTTTTATTTAGACTTATTTCAATTTTTTTATTTAAAATAATATTCATATCATTAGGTCTAGTCTTCTTTTACTATGGGCTAGTATATTAAAAATTTCATCCATGGTCACTTCCACATCCCTGTGAACATTAAGAAGAGCTAACCCATTGAGCCTCTCTTCTCCAGTTTTACTTCTCATATATGTTTGAGTCTTCGAAGTGACGAAAACGAGCGTTCGCTTGAAGCGACTGAAACCGGCAACGTTGCACCAAACTTCAGGAATCAGCTTATTGATGGATATATATTTGCATCGCATAAATTAAGGGTTTCTATAAACTTTACAGGTCGATTTGTCTGATTCAAGCAGTGCCTACAAAAACTATAAAAGTACCTACGATTTATTAAAGCTCACTATAAATTAAAGTCGAATAGATTCATTTACTAACAGGGCAGCCAACAGCATCACTGAAAAAATGTTGCATTTTTTTTAGCTTTTTTCGACTAGAAGCAGGTCGACATTTTTAAGTGTAACTAAAAATGAAAAAATTATCCACTCTCAGAAGGCAAAATATTTTTCGAAGAAAAGAAAACGCTATATAAGTTTTAAAGCTATATGTATTAAATAAATGCAGCACGCGCGGTCTTATGCATTAGACTGACAGCTCGTATTGTGGCGTCCTCTTTGCGAACATTAGATGCACTAATACTTGGATCACTACCACGTTTTAAAAAATTACTTCCAAAATATTTTTTAATTGTATTTTCTCCATTGTAACCGAATGATCGAATTAAACTGACTTAATCGTAGTTGTCACCAGAGATAAGAGATAGGAAACTTAAATTTTGTGACGTAAAAACATATGATTTCATTTTATTTCATGTACTTTGGTGAAACTCATTTATTGTGTACGTGAGTTCACCTCAGATCAGTGTTACCGCTACGATTATAAAAAAAGTATCAATGAAAAGGTCAAAAAAGTAACCAAATAGCCATAATTGCAGATTACGGCCCACACGTAAATATTTTTTGTTTTATTTTTATTAAACGCATTTGGGTCTAATAAGGCAAAAAGTGT